>CAOJBJ011741356.1:0-11985 GCA_948291685.1 Euphorbia celastroides | reverse complement strand
CATAGTTGTTGGGAGAGGCCAGAAGACATGGACACCCCTAGAACAGTGTACGCCGTAGATGCACCAAACCCGGCTTCCGACGTGGCGGGCGAGACAGCCGCAGCTTCTTCAATGGCGTTTCGGTCATCGGACCCGGGATATGCCGAAACTTTGCTGAGAAACGCCATTAATGCCTTCCAATTTGCTGACAATTATAGAGGGGCTTATAGTGACAATGCCAACATTAGAGATGGTGCTTGCCCATTTTACTGTGATTTTTACGGCTATCAAGTAAGCAAACATCCCCATTTCCTCCTTTTTTAGTTTTTCACTATTTAGAGAAAAGTAGGGGGAGCATTCGGTTAAACCGAATCGAATCGAACAAAATTGCTTCAACGAAATTACCGAATTTTGATTATATTTTTACGGATTACCGAATTTTTATTATAATTTAATTATAAAAATCGATTGACGTTGGTCGGTTTGATTCAATTTTTATCGTAATTTTGGTTCATTTCGGCAAATATTATAATGAAATTTTGATAGATCGATTGAAGCAATTCGGTTCGATTCGGTTTAGTTGAACTGAATTTACTTATCTCCTATAACAAAAATGTATATATATTTGGACGACGAGTAGTAGTTATCTATTAGCTTAAGATTTTGCTTCATCCAAAGACATCTTGAGCTTTTTTCCTTTTGGTATCATCCTGGGCTTATTTTATTATTTCATCACAACTTATGAAAAACTATAGTAAAACAATTACACACATGGAGAAATTATTTGATAGATTTGACAGACATTATGAAAAATTGAATGTATCCTTAATAGACGCTTTCTCCTCTAAATTTCAGAAAGTTCTTTTCACTCCAAACTTACAAAATTGTACCAATTTACGCTCTTTAACATACAAAATGTACCAGTTTGTTCCTTAAATGTTGCGTGTCAACTTCTCATCGGCTTGACTTTTCGAATATGCTATTTTTTTATCCAATTAAAAGTTGGCAAGTGCCACTTCATGCTATGGAGTTACATTTCAAATAAGTTTAGGAAGCGAAAGGAACTTTCAAGACTTTGAAGAACAAATGGCTAGTGAGGACAAGTTTAAGAAAGTTCAGATGTGTTCGGTCAATTATATAAATTTGTTATATGGTAGATCAATCTTGGTTCGACTCGTTAGTAAAGATTGAAACTTGTTCATAGTTTGAATAAAAATTAGTCAAGCATGCTTACTAGCATTCGAGCCAAACTTTTTAAAACTTTAGCATATAAACATGTCAAGCTGATTTCGAACTTAAATCGAACTCAACCAAACCGAGCATTGGCCGAGCTAGTCAAGAACTGATCTTTTTAACTTGTTAACCTATTTGTACATGGGAAACACCAATGAACAAATCCCAAACTCTTTTAAATGCTAAGGCATGGACAAATTACAGCTGAAACTCTAAATCCCTTGTGGTCCATGCATTTTCATGGTTTGTCTAACTTGTTTTAATATATGCCTAAGTCTTTATTAAAAGTTTAAAACCCTCATTTCAACACTAATTACTGCCCTTCACAAGCCTAAGCAATGGCATTATTCTATCTCACATCTCTTATATTAATATTCTAACTTTACTATTTCAAACCTAATTAGTTTAATGGATGCATAAACATATAAATAAGAGATAATCTGAATGTTGTTTATGTGATATATGTATTGCCTCTATTTATAAGCACAAAATGGTAACTTTTACTAAAAAAATAATTGTAAAAAATAATGAATCAACAAAAACCACCAAATTACTAATATATCATTAGATTCTTTGACTTGTCTCCAAAATCAGTTGTCCCCTCAATTTCAAAAGGACTTCAGGTATCCTTCAACTGTTAAAAAATGGTCTCATACCTCCTTAAACTTTTAAAAAGTATACCTCGTAATTTTCTAAACTTTCAAAATAACCTTGTAAATCTCTTAAACTTTCAAATAATCAAGCCAATCAAAAGTTAGAGCATATCCAATAGCTCTTTTATTTAGGTATTGTTATTGACACATAGATAAAAATAGACATTTTTTAAAAGAACAATTCTATCAACATTTTCAAATATGATGTGGCATGATTAATTAACACTAATTGTAAATATTATCTACTTGATCTTCTATAAGTAGACAACTTAATAGAAAGCTAATTCATCGATTGAAATATTATTTTAATATTATCAATCACGTTGGTTTGATAATCTAGTGATTTTGATATTATTTAATTTGGAAAAAATCTTCATTTGAAAATTAAGTGGATAATCTATTATATATATCTTATAAATTCATATTGTCTATTTATACAATAATTGTCATATTATTAATGTGGATTTCTATTCCTTATGTCACCTAATCTTGAAAGGTACATTCATGCTCTTAGCATGTGGCAGTTAGGAAGCTATAGGGCAACTTTTTATATGCTTAAGGACCTCCATAATCACTCGCAATGGCTAAGGCGACTGCAGGCTTTTTGGGTTTAATCATAATTAATTAATTTGTTTACCATTACTATGGAAATAAAACAATATATGGGTAAACGTTCGCTTTTACAACACATCTTTTTAACGTAAGTAGCAACCCATGGATCCCACGTTTTTAAGTGTACTTTGCATCTCTATGCCCTGTTATATTAATTATAATTCTACTCAATTCTCAACGGTTTTAGTAAGACTTTTTTATTCTACGAGTACGACTTAGATGCTATTTGGTATTTATGGTATATACATTATGTATTTTGTTCCTATTCATCAATGTTTTGGTTTGTATTTGAGTAAAGATATGTGACGTATATAGAACAATATCAATAACGTTGTACATAATCCACATAAAAAAGTAACAAATTGTGTACGAGTAAGACAAAAAAAATAGAGTACAAACCATAAATGAACGACGAATGATGATTTTCTTTTCCAATAACATTATTCCAAATGTTTAACAAGACTAACAAAGAACAGACGAGAAATTTCATTTTGTTCAAAAGCACTACACAAGTTCTTTTCTTAATCTCTTCCATAGCTACACTCATAGTCAAATAAGAAAATATTAAAATTAATTTGTACATACATATTATTTTACACAAAGTTGAGACATGCATCTTTTTCTATTAAATGATTATTTATTTATTTTAAAAGTTTGGAATATATGAATAACAATAACAATAATAATAATAATAATAGACAACAGCTACAAAACTTAACAGTAACAACAAATTTTTGATAGTTTATGTTTTAGGATTGGTCTAGCCTTTTAGGCATGGCTAAATCTTGGAATTCGACTTTTCTTAGAGTTAATTACCATTACAGTAATTATATTCTTAAAGTCTCAAATCTTTCATTAAATAAAATATTTATGATATTAAAATTTCAGCCATCCAAGAATTAACATCATCCAAACTAATAACATTATTTTGTAAGATATTTTTAGTAACAAGTTGAGCCATTAAGCCGTTTCTTAATAAATATCCTTCATGCTTTTGGTACCTTGGATTAAAAAACAAGTAATAATCTAATCAAAATATCTCGGACTACTTCTTAAGTACCAAGCATCAAATTAAATTGAATAGGAAAAATCATCAAATATTTTAAAATTCACAAAATAATATTGAATAACACATAATTATTTTTCTCTCACACAGTAATTCTAGTAAGACTTAGCTTGAATCGGCTAGTCCGACTGCAAAATATAACATTGAGAGACTAAAGCGAATCTTGGTAAATTGCAGTGGGTTAACATGTCAATGAAGCAACAATTTTAGTATTAAATGAAATATCTTTGCTCTAAATATAATACTGACTAATTCAGCTATTCAATTAGTACATTTTTTAATGTGAGAGTAGAAAGTTATGAGTTCGAAACTCAATTTTTTCACAAATTTATTAATTATTTAAGAAAAAAGAATGAATACTAATATCAATGGAGTAGTTTTTCGCTAATTTTAATTTCAAAATTTCGTGAAATTAAAAATATCTAGTTCCTACCTTACATATTTTTTATAAGTTATCAATCACTAATAATATCATAAAGTTATTGAAATAAAAAATCAATTATCAAGTTTCATCATCAGCTAAACTCAAATAACAGTTTCTGATTTTTTCTTTGGTATTTATCGTATGTAACATTTTCTTATAATAACCGAAACAAGTTTTAATAAATTTATTCTAAACTTTGAACCCTTAATTTCCATTTTCATCTCTGAGAAGGCCTTTTACACTTATATTGAATTTAATCTGCTTGTACAATATTAGTTAATAGATTGTTTGAATTGTACATGTATAACTAAGTTCAGTTTGACTAAAATTTTTCCATAATTTTACATTTTGATTTGTTATATAACGTCATCACATTATTCTCTATATATACCATATAATGGCCATTTACAAAAATATAATTTCCAAAGAAAAGAAAAGAAAAGAAAAGAAAATGGGACACCTACAAAAAAGACAAACAATAAGAAGAAACCAGACAAATACCCCATGAAATAATAACAGTTCCTAGGTTTTTGTCACTCCCATACGCCAATCTCTGCTTTGTCCCTCTCCTATTTCTTCTCCTTAATTTTCTCTCTGTCTTTCCCATTTCAACTCTCAGCTCAATTTCTCTCTAACCCATTAGATATTTTCCCCCCTTTCTCTCTCTTCCATTACTAAAGCTTGCATCTTTCTTTGTCTTCCCTCTTCCCTTAACGTTTTTCTTATTTATTTTCCCCTTAAATTGCCTGCCAGAGCTTTTTGAGCTTCCCATTTGCTCTCCATAATTAGGGTTTTCTCCTGTTCTCTTATTCCCCCAAGATTTGTGGAGAGCAGGTTCAGATTTTGGATTCTGATTTATTGCTCATTTTCCTATTTTTGCCACTCTGCAATTAATTATCCGTTTGTTTCCCTCTTACCCATTTAGTAAAGATTTGATTTTGTTGCCATTTATTGGGTTTTGGATCATAATATGATGTTGTGTGTATTGTTGGGGGTTTAATTGTGTTGTGATTTGAGTTTAGGGGTTTCTTTGTAAGATGCCAATGGAGGAAGGCACAGGGGGTGGTGTTAACAACGTTAGATTGAATCAAATCAAGCCTTTTCCATTGAAACTCCTTCAAGTTACTTTGATGTTCTTGGTTTTTGGCCTAGGGATTTCACTTACTAGCATGTACATGTTCAAATTCTTTGGGATTCAAAGCATCCCATCTGCTATTTCAAAGTCCAACACGATTTACCGTTGCTTTGAAGAGCCAAATGATTTGGAGAAATGGATTAAGCCTCCTTCAAATTTGATGCATAAAATGAATGATAGTGAGTTGCTTTGGCGTGCTTCGTTGGCCCCGAGATTGAGGAGATACCCCTTTAAAAGAACCCCAAAGATTGCCTTTATGTTCTTGACTAAAGGGCCATTGCCTTTGGCTCCTCTTTGGGAGAGATTCTTTAAGGGCCATGAGGGGCTGTACTCGATTTACCTTCATTCTTTTCCGCCTTATTCAGGGAATTTTACTCCGTCTTCCGTGTTCTACAAGAGGCAAATCCCTAGCAAGGTAATTGGCTGATCTTGTATTATTAATATGCATTTGGCATTGCTCTGTACTTGTTAGTTATAAATTCTGTTGATGATATATTATTTATTGAATTATATGCTGCTATGAGTTGTTAATTTCAAGTCATTTGATGCTTGTGTGCTTGCTTGTGTGCCTTTTTATCTTCATTTGAAGATGTTTCGGGTAGTTATTGCTTGTTGAAAGCTAGTGGAAAAAGGCACTTCGTTGTTGAATTTTCTACAGCATTGGTGTCATCTAGAACTTATAGATAATAAAGAAGTATTGTTGATCAATAGTGTTAGAAAGGCTTAATGGTACATTGGACATGTGCCAAATATTTCGAACGGGTTCGGTTTCTTTCCCGTACATTTGGAATTAGCTATTTTGTATTTGTTGCCATTCATTGACTACTTTTGTGGAAATTGTTTTGACTCTTTGGTTGCTTGGTATAAATGAGAAGCCATTGCATAAAACTATGAGATACATGAACTAGCTAGTCCAAGTAAGCCACAAATTGTACGAATTCCGCTTACATGATCCACATGTCATTTTCGGACTACCTGATTCTTACCCGGTATGAATTGAAGAAAAATATTTCGATGTTTCTCTTTTTTTTATCTCTTGTGTTGATTCTTACAGCTGGTGGAGTGGGGAAGAATGAGCATGTGTGATGGTGAAAGGCGACTCTTAGCAAACGCATTGCTTGACATTTCAAATGAATGGTTCATTTTGTTATCCGAGACCTGCATACCTCTCCAAAACTTCAGCATAATCTACCGGTACATATCCCGGTCCCGCCACAGCTTCATGGGCTCATTTGACGAGCCCGGCCCATTTGGGCGCGGGCGCTACAACCCCCAAATGGAGCCCGAGGTCACCCTCGAGCAATGGCGAAAAGGGTCCCAGTGGTTCGAGGTCAACCGAAGGCTTGCCCTTAGCATAATTGAGGACACCACTTACTACCCAAAATTCTTAAACTTTTGCACGCTGGCCTGTTATGTCGATGAGCACTACTTCCAGACCATGTTGACCATCCGGTTCCCTGGGCTCTTGGCCAACCGGACTTTGACTTGGACTGACTGGTCGAGGGGCGGGGCCCACCCGGCTACTTTTGGTAGGGCTGATATTAATGAGGGGTTTTTCAAGAGGATGCACGAAGGGCAAACATGCGAGTACAATAACCAGCCGACTAATATGTGTTTTCTTTTTGCAAGGAAATTTGCGCCTAGTGCGTTGGAGCCTTTGTTGAATGTGTCATCTAAAGTTTTTCATTTTTGAGATAGGTCATCGCCCGATCTGGGCTGGATCTAGATAGAGTAGAGTATTTCGAAATGAGTTAATAGGTTAGCTCGAATATAGGGAATATTATTTGAGATATATAGACATTGAGTTCTCTCATACATCTTTATACTTGGTATATCATGTTGCAATGCTCTTTAATGTGCACTAAATAGAAAGTTATATGCCTTTCTCGAGTATTTTTTTCTTGGAACAACAGTCTGGAAAATCGATCTTTAATAGGTTTTCAAGAGAAAATGATTTGGACCACCTTAAATACACCACACAGTTGAAGGTGGACCTGCAATTTCTATTTCTGGTAAGTAGTTAGGCCTGTAAATGTTATGACTTCATCTTTCATAGCAACCACTGGTCACTTTCTATAAATTGTAAAATATCATCTGCAAATTTCATTATCCCCATCATAACATTACCAACTATTTCCTCCATTCGAAGCTAATATGCCTAACTCGAAAATTGCAGCCATAAGAAATTGATGATACTTTAGCAGGATATCGGTATACCCTGTTCTGAATGTACTACATATGAAAAAAAATGGAAATTTACAGGATTCAGAACTATAATTCAATGAGCTATGATGAATCATCAGAATGTTGACCCGAAAAAAGTAATAAACTTTCAGATCAAATAGGTGTCTTTACAATTCGTTTAGTTCCGGAAGATCGGAATTCTAGAAGATACCTAGCAGCTAAAGAGGCGTGAAGAGCAGCGCCTATAGGAAGAAATTAGTTCCCGAAGATCGGCATTCTAGAAGATACCTAGCAGCTGAAGAGGCGTGAAGAGCAGCGCCTATAGGAAGGGCATTCTCATTGACTTCGAATAAGGGCGAATGTGCAAATGGAATGTCTTTTCGTGTCTCGTTTCTCATTCCGATGAAAAATATGTATCCCGGAACAACCTCTTGGTAGAAGGCAAAATCCTCGGATCCCATCAGTGGTTGCATCTCTTTGACATTTTGTTCCCCGAGCATTTCGACTGCTACGGTTTTAAAATGCTCATGCAAATCTTTGTTGTTTATAGTTGGAGGGAAATAGGTCCTGCCCTTTTTGAGGAAATCTATCGTAGCGTTACACCTCTGTACCGAAGCTTGACCTTTGACCACCTATTAAAAAATGAAAAATCCAAATCAAGTTGCTAGATTAAAGCTAGGTTCTTTTCAACAGACTGGCTAGCAGCAGAACTGAACAGAAACTTAATACCTCATTGATGCGTTGCCTCAATTGCATAAAGCTCTTTCTCAAAAAGGCACTTGATGTTCCACCAATGGTGACAGAATATGGTATAACATTGAACGCCCCGCCGCCTCAGAACTTAGCAACAGTAACCACCTGAGAGTCGAGAGGATCGGCCTCCCTTGAAACGAGATGTTGAAGGCTAACAACGACATTCAAAGCAGCCAAAATCGGGTCTATAGAGTGCTGAGGAATGGCGGCGTGGCCTCCTCTTCCGCTTATAACCGCCCCAAAGAAACCACTTCCGGCTAGCAGAGGACCCGACCGAGATGCCACTTGACCTATTGCCAAACTCAGGTCAACGTGCAACCCGAAGATAACTTCGACTTTCTCTAGCGCTCCTTCGCTGATCATTCTTTGTGCCCCGCCGCCCCCTTCTTCTGCTGGTTGGAAAAGAAGAACAACTGTTCCCTAATAACACAACAAAAAACGCATAACACTGCAAATTTATGAAGCACAATGGATCATTCAGAACCCGAGTTCTGAAAGAGAAACTGACATTTAACTCGGCCTGATGATCTTTAAGGATTTTAGCTGCCCCGAGAAGCATTGCAACATGGGCATTTTCTGATAGACGCTAAAATTGAGAATCTTGATGATACTGAAGTGGAATCTGACTGGATGGATTGGCTAAAAGTTTATGCGCCGTTGGTGAATTTGACATCATTTTTTAAGTTGGAATGAAGAAGTCTATAGACGTGTTCTATTGTTAGGTTGCCTAAATTGAACTTTTGTGGTTTTCTCTTTCAAGTTTGTATTTATCAATTCATGAGTTTAAGTATTTTAATACAATATTCTTAGCATGTGTTTCAATATACTCTTTATTATGACAACCGAGCAAATATTATTCTTCAGTTACTTGTCGGATCTTGCTATGTTTCAACATCTGTAAAGCAAGGTGAGCGTCATTTGCGTTCTTGTAAAGCTTGGTAGCCTTATCGTGTGAAAAGTTATATAGAACTGTTTTATTATGCTGCCATGTAATAAAACAAATTCCGAGCTGAAAAGTTGTGAACCAATTCTATAAAGCAGATATATTCTGAAGTTCTATCGAATCACAGAATGAGAATCTGATGCTCCTTAGTGGACTACACTAGTCTTCCTATTTTAGGCTTGTATTATAACACTTCCAGTTGCAATTGTATCCTTACGATTCTCTTCTGCCTCTGTTGTGATCGATCTAAATGGTAAGCAGCCGGAATCTTTTTGTTCTGTTTTGTTCTAACTGATGGATGATTCTGTGTGGCGAAACTGCAAACATTTTTATGTGATTTTCCAGGATTACAGCAAAGAAGGCGGTAAAGATCAGTCGGGTGTGAAGAATAAGAGCATTCTTGTTGGACCATGGGGGGGAAATGGAGGGACAGCTTGGGATGATGGGATTTATACCGGAGTACGGGAAATTACCCTTGTTTATGGCCATTGTATCGATTCGATTCAAGTGGTGTATGACAAAAATGGTAAGCCTATCACCTCTGAGAAACATGGAGGAATTGGCGGCAGTAAGAGAGCTGAGGTTAGTTCCGTTTTCGTATAGTTTTCTACGTTTATTCTCTAATTTACCCTGCCAAATAGCATCCACACAACCTTATTTTTAGGTAATAACAACTTTCTGTACACTGTAGTATCACTTATTTGCTTATTGGATCACTCTTCTATTTGCTTAGCCCTGTTTGGTCCCCATGTTATGAAATTTGTTACCTTTTTAGGCTCTGTTCTTTTCAATATATGTTCAGTTCAATTTAGTACGTACTTCGATAAGTTTCAACTAAGTTCAGTTCAATTCTTATTCAATAAGTTTGAGCTTTGTCTAGCGTGTATTATATAATTTTCAGTTCATTTCAATTCAATTCAAGTCTGCTACTAGTCATTCAGTTGAAAAGGACATAGCCTTTGTCCATAAGCTATGAAATCGTTGCTCATTTAGTCCATGTGCTATGCACTTATCATCCATTTGATCCTTGTGTTATGCAATCTGTTAGCTTTTTGGGTATATTAGATTGCACAAGGACTACACGGATAACGTGCAAAAAGGTCCTTTTACCGCCTTTTTTTTCCACTCGTGATCCCCTGCTCGCTTTCTGATCCTTGTTTATGAAATTGAACTATGACCAACATTTAATTGTTCCTCTTCTCTCTTCTTCATTCTTACCATTTCGAAATATGTTTCAGATTAAGTTGCAGTTTCCCGAAGAGTTTCTAGTGAGTGCCAGCGGCCATTACTGCCCAGGGGTGTACGGTGGCAGCCCGGTGATTCGATCCATAACGTTCAAGAGCAACAAACGAACATTTGGACCGTATGGATTCGAAGAAGGAACGCCGTTTATACTATCCATGGATGGAGCTTCTATTGTGGGGTTTATGGGGAGAAGTGGATGGTACTTGGATGCTATCGGGTTTCGGTTGTTTTGGTCCCAGTCAACTAAGCCCCTTCAAAAGGTCCGACAGAGGCTTCAGAGACTCGCTAGTTTGGTTACTAAGTCTTCTGCTAAGGATGCTGAAAAGGCTTATTGATGGGTTCAGAGCCTTGAAACACTACAGTATAATAAGATTCAGTTAGTGCTTGTACTTTATGTGATGTGCATATAAATAAATGGTTCACATGCAAATTGTCTTTGTTTCATTTGCTTAGATCTTTAAGATGAACTAGTTTGCATCGATGCCACTATGGCATTTAGGGAACGAGTTATCTTTTAGACATTAGTTTCGAGTTGTATTTGTAGACACCAAAGTCGTGACTATCTGATGTTGTAACACTGGTCTCCATATATAGACATTTTCTTATAGAAAAGAGTGGAAAATAGAATTTGCTTATGTGTCGATGTCTTTGCTTACACAAAAATTCACCACACATAATTACATTTTGTACTATTATCTTATCTTATAGCATTGCTTTGTGGAAAAAATTCACATGTACCCATTTTGGTGTCTCCTTCCATGTTCCTCCATCGAGTGTTTGACATGTGGTTCATGTTTTCCCTTCTCTCTTAGTTGTATTGTCTTTTCTCTCTCCTACGTGTCTGCTAAATTGAATGGGGGTACATGGAATGGGACACCAAGTTGGGGACAACAGATTTTTTCCTTGCTTCCTTTTTTTTTATACTTTCTAATTTAACTTAGTTCAGTTCAATACTTATTCAATAAGTTTAAGTTCCGTCATACTTAGCTTAAGTGGCATAAGCCATTCAGTTGAAATAAACAGAGCTTAAATGTTCTACTCTTTAACTCTATTTCTATCCATCATACTTAGCTTTAATTGTATTAAGTCCCAAAACATAGATATTAGTAACATTAGACCTTTCGTTAATTGATTCTTTAAACAAGTGAAAAATTCTAGAATAACACTTACTAGATATTGAAAACAAAACAAAATTCTTAGCAATTAGTAACAATCAAAACTTGCCTGGGAAAACAGACGCGGCAACGGTAACTTAACACGCTTATTTTCAAAGGGCACTTTCGTACTTTCCCCTTGCCAATATCCATTCATTAAAATTCCTTCCCCTCAAAGAATCAACCAAACGATCAAAATTCAGGATTTTTTCTCCCCAAATCAAGAACCCTAATTTCCCCCTTCAGCCATGGGAAACACCGAGAAGCTCCTGAATCAGATCATGGACCTGAAATTCACCTCAAAATCGCTGCAACGGCAGGCCCGAAAGTGCGAGAAGGAGGAGAAAGCCGAGAAATTGAAGGTGAAAAAGGCGATCGAGAAGGGAAACATGGATGGCGCTCGGATCTACGCCGAAAACGCCATTCGTAAGAGGACTGAGCAGATGAACTACCTTAGGCTTTCATCCCGGCTTGATGCGGTTGTTGCTAGGCTCGATACCCAGGCGAAGATGACCACCATTAACAAGTCCATGGGGAATATTGTGAAGTCGCTGGAGTCTACTCTCGCTACTGGTAATTTGTTGTTCTTTGTGAACATTTTTTT
>CAOJBJ011737556.1:0-10125 GCA_948291685.1 Euphorbia celastroides | reverse complement strand
GATTTCAACCAGCAGCCACCCTTTGATGATGCAACTCCAGGTTCATTTGAAGAGAAATTCAACCACGCAAATGCCTTGATTCGAGGATCGGCTTATGGAACCATTTCCAATTTGAATTTGAGTGAATTAGAAGATGATTTTTGTTCATTGATTTGCAATATGTCCAAAATGTATAGAATTTCATATTTTAGTGTTGACCATACCATTGAGGTTGAATCAAATCTACTTTGTTGGTTTCTTGATGGCATTGTTGATCTAGAGTTACCATTGATCTATAATGTTATTTTATGAACCTATAACGATCTATAATGTCATTTTGTAACATTTTTAAATCTATAATTATCTATAATGTTATTTTGTAGGGATTAATTGTAACATATGTTCCATTAATTTCCTATAATTTCAATTTGTAAACCTATAATGATCTATAATATCATTTTGCGAACTCATAATGATCTATAATGTCATTTTTGTGAATCTAAAATGATATATAATGATACATAATGTCATTTTACAAACCTATAATGATCTATAATGTCATTTTGCGAATCTATAATAATCTATAATGTCATTTTGTTAACATATAACGATCCATAACTATCTATAATGTCATTTTGTAACCTATAAGACATTATATAAAAATTCTATAACATTATATATCATTATAGATGAATTCTACAACATTATAGATCATTTCTATAACATTATAGATTATTATAGAAAAAATCTATAACATTATAGATCATTATAGGAAAAAATCTATAATTCCAATTTTTTTTTTGAAATATTTTGATTTTTTTTCATCAAAAGTATGTCATCATGGATCTTGTTTTAAAGATAAAAATAAAATGAACAAAATATTCTAAAGAACTAAGTCCAAAAAATCAACGGTTTGAGAGATATAACGATTTTAAGTTTCGAAAATCGAAATTAAAGAATAGAGAGAAGGCTGATAGTGACATCTGGAGAGAGGGAAGTATGATGCAGAAAATGACAAAAAAAAGTAATATAAGCATAAATAAAAAGTTAAAAAGTGACATATGCTTAAATAAGCAGGAGTGTTATGTATAAATAGAAATATTTTTTTAAAAGGGAGTACCTTATACAATTTCCCTTTTAAATACCCAACCCAAACCTTTACGTTTAATACATAACTAGTGTAGTTCTCGTGCGATGCATGTAAAGTTATCTGTAGTCAAGTTAAATTTTTAAAAATTAAATGTAGTAAATATGTTAATTGATAAATATGTTGGAAAATATTTATTAAATATATTCAACAATGATAAAATTAAAAATAATTAGCTAAATCTTCGATATCGGTTCTCTCCGTTCCAGTGGCGAAATCCAAGTACATCGTATATAGTATTTTGGTTTTCACCTTTAGCCAAAAATAAACAAAATCATTAGATTTAATGTATAAGAGCTATAGAATAATATAAATAGGTTAAAAGAAACAAAAATACCGATAAGTTAAATCGTGCTAGATACTATCCTTAAGGGATATTGGTAGTTTTTCTTAGGATTAAATAGTTTCTTTGAATCTTAAAGAGGACTCAGCTAGAGAAAAATACTCTTCAAAACATTACAACAATGACAAAAGTAAAAATAAAAAAATAAATCTTCGATATTTATAAGTCAATATTCGATTCCAGTTCTTCACTCTTTAAAGTGGAGGTGCCATCTTCTTGAAATTTCCATCAATAGAGTATTTTGACTCCCACCTTCAACCAAAGAATAAACATAATAAGTAGGATAAAGTAGGTATTATAATATAATACTATATGAAATTGAATAAGTAAATTGATTAAGGAGACAAACTCACCGATAAGCTGAGTCGTGCTAGACACTATCCTTAAAACAAATTCTTCAAATCCTATATAGAAATTTTGGCAACAGAAACAAAAATGTAATATATCTAGAAAGATAACACACTTATAAACCACAAAACCACATATTAAAAAAATTGGTGTCCATCACAGAACTAAAACCACAAAGCCAAAACGTAAATTCATTAAATCAATAATGTAGGTTATAAACCAGTGGCTAAAAACATAAAGAATATTAAGACTTTACTCATTACAAAACATAGACATAAAATTGACATTGAAAGCTCGCTATTTATAAATTATATTTTGCTATATAAAAATACAAGTAAAGTGCTTTCATGAAAATTAACTGTTACAGACCGTAATGTATATATGGCATATAATTCCCATCAAAAGACCCTCAATAATATATGTTAAATGTATGTAAACCGTTAAAAACCCTTGAAAAAATAAATATATTTTTTATAAATTATATAAACTTATAATTCCATCAAATTATAGCAATTGAGAAGAGAAATAAATAATGAATAAAAACAGCTTTTAATTAATATGCTTCTTTAATTTGCATTATCAGTCTTTAATTAATAGAAAATTAATGCAATTAGTAATTAATAATTAAGCATTTTATAAATAAAATATATAAAGGTAAAAACACTCTTTTACTTTTAGTAATGTATAGATTAATCCAACCATCCCCGCTTCTCATCGTTTATCCAACCTCTTTCGAAGGAAAACCTGTTTTATCCCCCATTCATTTTCACTTTTCCAAGCAATTTTCAATAATTATTCTATTTAATATTATGCATAATTTCATGTTAATTATCTGTTTATATACTAATGAGGCTATCTATAATTAATTATTAATTTAATGTCTTTAGTGCTTTAGTAGCTTTGGCCATCTATAATCAGAATTGAGGGTACTGATTGAAGAAAAACTGTAAAATTGGGCAAGGAAACAGGAGGGAAGTCGAAATCAAAATTAATTATTAATTTACGTTTCAGTGCAAATAAAAATCATAGAACTTGAAAGCAGCATATTTGGGATCACCAACGATGGGAAGAAAGTGAAGCTAAACATTGGTGAAATAAAAAGAATAAAAGAGTAATAATGTAATAAATGCTTTTAAACTCGTCAACTGAAACACAAAAAGCTCCAAAATGGAGCTGTTGAACAGCTGCAGTTTGTCTCCTATCAGCTGCCGTTTGTAATTGTAAAATATTAAGCAAACACTTAATTTTAACTCTACAGCAGTCGCTAGTATGTTATCTGCTATCTACACCAGATATGAATGAAAACAAAACTTACATGTTTTTTTTAATCTTAAATCATGGAATTCATAGAAATAACTTTACGTCAAATTCAGAAAAATTTATAGGATAAAGATATCACCCTATATAAAATCATCTTAAAAAAGAACAAAAATACGTACCTTCTATTAAAATTTAAATATTATAGATTCTTCATTTATTTTAAATTTTAAATAGTTTTAGTTCATTTAATTATACTTTTCATTTTGACAATGATGAATTTTTCGATAAACAATTTCAAATATTTTCAAGTTATCATAACCACTTCAAATTATTAAAATATATATTATCAACATTTTGTTGTCACTAAAGTATGAACAATTCAACCATAAACTATAATCTTCTTACCTATTCAAAGTTATTCACTGTTAAAGTTTGGTTTTTGTTTTTTTTTTTTCTCAGCAACAATTGGACATCAAAAGAAGTTTTCTCCTTGCATTTGCTTTGAATACGCAAAATGTTATTTCCAATCATTTTTGCCATTTTGCTTTCTTGAATATGTTATTTCTCATTTTTACGATTTTTTTATAATTTCATTTTATTTTATGAGATATTTAAATGATTTAATGAAGTGAATTCAAATTTCATCTTAAATAATTCTATCAACTAATTCTCGCCTAAATTAATATTTTAAAATTTAATTTTAATTTCAAATAACACATATGTGCATCACACGAGGATTACACTAGTTTTTACTCAAAACAAAAAAATTAATTAAATTGTCAATTTTACATTTATGAAATACACATAAAAATAGAAAACATTAGACAGGATATAGATAGTGGAATATTAGAGATAATTGAAATGCACCCATCTAAAATGGTCCATCCATATATGTATCAACTATACTTCTATTTGGTACGGCTTGGACCACATTTTTCTCCTCATTTCAGTTTTCCACAAATAGATGGTTGTGTATAGATGTAATCATTTATTAAGTTTTTGGTACAACATTTTGATTGAAATAAAAGAAAAATGTACACAAACTATAAATGATGGTTTGAAACTCCAAAATTCGTAGCTACGTTAAGATGAAATTGATTATTGGAGATATGTGTACATGTGCGCGCGTGGAAATCGCACATATTGTATTTCTAGTTGACAGATTTCAATAACAAAAAAAGTAAGTAAAAGGGAAAAACAACCAAATACTCCTGAGTAATCCAGGAGGTTGAATCCAGATTGCGAGAAGCTCTACAAGAGACTGATCGTACTGTAGCACAAAATGGTATTGTTCCAGTTCAGTCGGAGCAACTTTCTGGCGACACCGGTCTGAATTTGACGGTGGACTTGACCAAGTACAATCCTAAGGACGGACATGTGCTTGAAGAATTTGACTCGGATAAGTCTGACGGTTTTCAAAGTGATTCTAATGAATCAGCGGCTCTGGCAATCAAAGGCCGGTTATGAGAGCTCTAATCTTCGACTCCAATGATTGTTCTTTTTCACATAATTGCCGGGGCATTGCCAACCCGGAAACCCGTAGATCTCTTTTTGATTTGATTTCTACGAATAAACCTGACTTTTTTGGTCTGGCAGAACCAAAGATAGATTTTACTTCGGTTCCTTCTTCCTTTTAGTTCTCTTTGGGCTATTTGAGGATTGATTGTACTACCAACTGTGAGCACGGGATTTTCACGTCCCTGACCGCGAGGTGATGATGACTTCGAGGAATTTCTCTCTGAAGATCAAAGCTTGGTTATGCCTTCGAGTTTAATTTGATTCTCAATAACCCCGAAACCTAACCTAGACGATGTTTTCTCACCAAAATAACCTCAAAACCCCCCAAAACCTTAAGGAGACCTTAGTCTCGTTTAAGCCCCTTCCGATGTCCAAAAAAATGGCTCCGAGACCCGAAGTCCCTAACCCGAAATTGTGCCTAATTTGATTAGGAAGACTTTAGTGACCTAAAAATACTAGATTAACTCCTAAAACAATTGTTAGGGTTAAATTAGATCCCTAAAAGCCTAAACAAAAATGGTAGAATTTCCTATAACTTTCTATAAACCTTTTAGGAATATTATAATGCCTAGACAAAAAAAAACCCATAAAATAAAGCCCATAGGGCCCAAGTCCACCAAAATTGCAGTCAAATAAGCTCTCTTGGTAACCAAGAAATAGGAGAGATTGTGACAAGTGTCCCCCTTAGGATTGAGACACCTCACCTCTCATCTTTTTCCCTATATAAACCCCTCATTTCTAAGAGACGATGAGGCTTTTGAAAACCCTAAACAAATTCTGCTGAAATCCACACTCTACAGCAACTCTACACCATTGACAATCAAAATATCTTAGGTAAAAAACCCACTGAACCTTATTTGGCTTCTGTTTTCGCTATTTTTCCGTTTCTTCTTCGTTTTCGTTCATTTCTATCAGTGTTTTTTGGCTTCTGGAAGCTCCCTGCTTCCATTTCCTCTACCGCCGATTCCAGCTGGGCTCTCTGTGGCGTTGCCGAAACCGAGGCTCTCTTGTCGATTCAGCAAGCCTCCCAGTGGTTTCGGCACACCATAGCTAGAATCGGTGGGTCCGTTTTCAATTTGGTGTTTACGGTGTTTTCTTAGTTTTACTGTTTGAACACTTTTCCTTCTCGGGTTTTCTAGTTTTAAGCTCTTTTACATTGATTTTTAACTCATTTTAGTCTCTATGTTCCTTTGAATCTATTCTAGATCTCATCTTATATTCTGAATTGGTTAAGGGATTTGAAGGTTTAAATGTTGATTTTAATCATTTGGGTGTTGATTTTTATCAAATTCTGCCTATAAAACTCATTTTATTGAATTTCTGGTCGAGGATCCGCAAGGTGGGGACTCTGCTGAGTCCCCCATAGCCTTGCCAAGACCACCATGGCCTCTGCCGTTTCAACAGGTCTCCAAGGGAACCCAGATGGTTTCAGCGGCACCTTTCCCATGCTCCAGTGGTTTCGACAGGCACTTTTTTAGCTCCAGAATGGCTTTTAGTCCTTCGGGATACAGTTTGGGTCGAATTAGTGTGGGCAAAATAGGATGAACTTCGGTTCTATGATTCTTATGAACCCGAAAATGCCCTAGATTCGTTCTTATTTCCATTTATTTACAATTCCAGAATATGTAAATGATGTAATATGTAAACTAACCAAAAATATAGTGGAATAACTAACAACTAACCTACTAGCATTTTCTTTTCCCGAATTTATTTATGTTTATGAATGTTTAAATTGATAACTTTTAACTTGAAATGGATTAGATGTATGATTAGGGTAATCACCATTTAAATTGCATGTTGTTTGATAATTTGACTTAAATAATGACTCGGACTCTAATAAAAGTAAATAAAACGAGATTAGATTGATAATATTTTTTAAAATTTAAACTTGGAAATCGATTAAAATTGAGATTAAAACCGATTAAGAAGTAGCTCTCATTCACGAACCCGTTTCTCAAATTGATATCTATTTTGTAGGGTTAAAATAGTATCATTTTTAATTTCCCGAGATAACTCGGGTGGCTACTCCCTAAACATTTTAAAATATCACATCCAAATGGTTTTCATGAAGTTTACACCGAACCTTAAACGCGAAAATGGAAAAAACGGTCGCACCGACCTCCCCAAGCCCTCACACCAACTCTAGGTCGTCCCTTTGGATTTTTCAAGGAATTGGTTTAGCTGCTGTTATTTCTACTGTGATGAGAACGGATCAGTCGATGGTGATCTGCTGCGTGATTGCGGAAATTACGCATTACATAGCTTTTGTTTATGCCAGTAACTCTAATGCAAGGCGTCGAGTTTTATTTGATGATCTCCCCAAGCTTTTTTCTTCTTTGATGGGGAATTGGATAATTGTTGGGGATTTTAACGCTATCCTTGGCAGCCATGAGAAACCAGGAAATGCTCCAGCTGTCTCTTCTTGTTCTCTCTTTCGCCACATCATTGATAATAACGAATTGTTTCAGCTGGATTCCGCTGGTCCTGTTTACACATGGTGGAATGGTTGGCATGGCTGATTGTCGTCTGGACAAGGTGTTGGTGAACCAGGATTTGACAACTTTTTGGGATAATTTCTCTGTTGAGGTTTTGCCAAGGCATACTTCTGATCGTCATCCCATTTTACTCTCGTTTTCTAAGGGGGACAAAGGATTTTCTAGATTTCGGTTCCAAGCCATGTGGATTGATCACTCGAGTCTCAGGGAGGTTATCAAGTGACATTGGGTTGGTCTTTTCCCTAATCTATTGCCTGAAAAGCTGCTTTCTGTTAAGCTAAAACTCCTTCAGCCCATTTTGCGAAAGTAGAACTGGGAGATTTTTGGGAATATAGATGAATGTATTAGAAGAGATAAGGCCACCCTTTTATCAGTTCAATCCTATATTGTTGTTTCGAATTTCTCTAAAACTCTTTAATTGGAACAAACTGCTCATTCCAATCTTAAGACTTCTCTTCATAGGAAGGAAATTTTCTTGAAGAGAGTAGTCGAGTTTGGTGGCTCCAAGCCGGGGACAAAAATTCAGAATTTTTCCACCGCATGGCTAATGGTAGAAAGGGGTCTCATTCGATTTCTTCCCTTTTGGTGGATAGGAACGTCATATCAGACCCAAGGGAGGTTATGGATCAGGTTATTGCTTTTTATTCTTCTTTGTTTTCGTGCGCTGAACCGCATAACATTAACCTGGATCTGATTAGGAGTGTTGTCCCGCATCTTGTCTCTGCCAAGGACAAAATATTCTCACTAATTCTCCATCTAATGATGAAATTTGGGAGGCGGTCAATTCTCTTGATGGTAGTAGTGCCCCGGGCCTGGATGGATTTACGGGCATCTTTTATCGAACTTTCTGGTACATTGTCGGTTCGGATGTGCGGAATATGGTTCGCTGGTTCTTTGATCATGGTGTTATGGATTCTTGTTCAAATTCCAATCTTCTTATGCTTATTCCTAAGAAGGAAAACGCCTAGTCTATTGAGTACTTTCGGCCCATTGTTATGAGCAATTTTGGGTTCAAGATTATTGCTAAGATTCTTGCTTCTCGTCTTGCTAGGATTACGGAGTCCATTCTCTCTCAGAACCAATATGGCTTTGTTCAGAATAGGAGCATCCATCAATGTATATCATTGCTTCAGAGGGGGTTAATCTATTGGACAAGAATTGTTACGGTGGAAACATGGCAATTAAAATTGACATTCGTAAGGCTTTTGACAAGCTTAATTAGGACTTTGTAATGGAGGTTATGCGCTCTTTTGGATTTTCTCATAGATTTTGTGATTGGATCATGAGTATATTCCTTTTAGCCTAAATTTCTTTTATGGCTCCTTATGGTCTCTCAGGCTACTTTCCTTGTTCTCGAGGTGTTAGACAAGGTGTTCCACTTTTTCTGCTTCTCTTTGGTATTGCTGAAGACTTTTTCAGTCGATATATCTCGTATTTGGTGCAATATGGAACTCTCACCCCTATGGCCTATTTCCGAGGTACGGCTTTTCCGTCTCACCTCTTTTATGCGGATGATATGTTATTTTTTGTTCGCGCTTCAAAACATAATATTCGTCCTATAAGTGATGCTCTTTCCTTATATGGTGATATGTCGGGCCAACGTGTAAACTGGGCCAAATCTGAAATTTTTTTCGGCAAGGAGACTCGTTGTTAAGGCAAATAGAGATCGCCTCTGTCACTGGAATTCGGATTGGGCAGCTGCCCTTTAATTATCTGGGTGTCCCGCTCTTTAAGGGAAAGCTTAGAACGAAGTTTTTGAAACCTTTTGCAGATAAAATCTTGGCGAAATTCGCTCGTTGGAAAGGAACTTCTTTATCCATGGCGGGGCATGTTCAGCTACTTAATTCTATAATTACGGGCTCGGTTATCCATTCCTTTTTTATTTTACAACTGGCCGGACAAGCTTTTGAAGTCCCTATCTCATGCTATGCGTAACTTCATTTGGACGGGTTAAATTTTTGAGAGGAAATTAATTACCGTTCCCTGGACAATTTGCACTCGTTCGATTAAAGAAGGAGGTTTGGGCGTCAAAGATATTAAAGTCTTTAACATTGCTTTTGCTGGGAAAGTTCTGTTGGTCTCTATTAAGTTCTAATTCTTTCACGTGGTCTTTATTAGGCGTCGCTTCTTCCTTCACGATGGGGTTTTTAGATCTATTGTTCCGTCTTCGGTTTGGTCTTCTATCCGTCACACTTTTGAGGTGATAAAGCTGAATTCGTTTTGGATGATTACAACTTCCTCTCTTCGGTCATTTTGGCATCACGAGTGGTTGATTCCGTGCATATCTGACCAGCTACAGCTGACATCAACTCAATAGAAGGCTAGACCTGAGCAAATTGTGTATTATAGGGATGGTTCTGGTTAGAGATTGTCGTCTGACATTCCTGATCCAGTTAGTGATAATGTGCATAATTTACATATTTTAACCCATGTTTATGTCAATCATGAGCTTGAGATGCTACTGATTTGTGATGTTATGCATATTTCAGGTTTACATTGATGTTGGGACTAATTCTAATGCAAAGTTGGAGTTTTTGGATTATTTGGAGTTGATTTTGGATAAAATTGAAAGTTACTCTGGAGTCCAGACTAGTTGCAGCAAACAGACCTGTGGGGATGCGGGATTTGCAAATATTTTAGCTGATTCAGATATCATTGAGGACTAAACTATCCAATTCTGTTCAAGAATTCAGATCTTATCTTTAAGATGTTGAATTATTTATCTTAGCTATTTAGGAACTCATTTAGCTGGTTAGTCTTAGTAATTAAGTAGGAGACTATTTCCTTGTTAGTTAGTTTTTGTTTTTTCCCTTTTAATGGCTGTAATTTCCAGCGTATGGGATTATCTTTTGGCTGGAGAACATAACTCGTTTAGAGCAGCAGACTTTGTGAATGTGCTTTGTAATGAATTTTGGAGTTTTCTATAGAATTTCAGCTTTCATTATTCAAGTCATGAGCAGCTAAATCTCTTATTCTTTCGATTAAGGATCAACCTGAGGCGAGTTATCAATTGTGAAGCATCGTTCCTATTTTGT
>CAOJBJ011736952.1:0-10289 GCA_948291685.1 Euphorbia celastroides | reverse complement strand
ATCATCTTTCTTCTTCTTCGATTCTCCTTTTATAGCTGAAGAAATATTACCGTTGATTTCAGACCGTTTAGAATTTCTCTAACTAAAAGTTAGATAATTCTGCCCGTTACTCACAACGATAATTTTTCATTGGAGGCTTCTCTTTCTTGGAGACCGTAATTTTGTAATTTCTGAAATCTTGAGGCTTTGACCCTGAGTTGTTGGATTTTGATTGGAGTTGCAATTTTCAAGGTTACTTTTTGCCGGAATTAGGTACTGCGCGTTTCCTGGGTGTCAGGTGTGTCATTCTGTGTTTTCCTTCACGCCTCCCACTTTTTCAGAATGCATTAAATGCGCGCTTGTCTTTTCCTCAGACCACATTAAATGCGATGTACTTCTTGTCAGAAATGGACAGCTGGACATAAGACAACACTAACTTTTTGTGTTAGCGCTCATGTCCTTATCAGCGGCATTTCTTCTCAGTGAGCTTTTCCAATATGCTTAATTGTTTGACTCCTTTCGCTGAGAGTTTCTTTAAGCCAGAGCAAAACGACCTTCAGCGAGGCTTTCGGCATCAGCGAGACTGGTCCAACACAACTTAATTCAACAAAAAACGAACAAAATCGACGAAATCAATGAAATCGACTAAATCAACGAAATCAACGAAATCGACGACATAGAACTCACAAAATCGAAGAAGTATAAGACAAAGAACTCACGAAATCAAGGAGTACAGAGAGACCCCAGAAGATCGACTGCAATCAACAAATCAATGAACAGGAAAAACAGAGACAATAGAGGAACTAAAAGGGAAGAGAAGAGAGTAAACAAAATCACGTTTTATTGGACATCATAAAAGTAAATCGCGCAAAAGTGAATAAAAAACACAAATAGGACAATTTGAATACCCTGGGGAAAAATTAAACAACCACGACAATTACCGTATTTTATTCTAAAGTGTATGTCCATAGTATTATTAGGATAGTTTAAGTCGATTTCGTTAGTTTATAACATATACAAATCATAATGAGTGAACATCTCACAAGTTTCATTCAATTTGAATAATATTATTGTCTCAGTATCCAGTCTGCAACAAGAACAGCAATCCCGTAATTATGAAAACAACAAAGCATAACTTATTTATATACATGAATTGCTTCAGCCAAAAAAATCTTGCCTAGCTACAAGATATGACAAGTAGAAATTACAAAAAAAAAAAAGAATGCAACTTTAAACACACATTATCTACATTCTATTCTTACTAGTGATGGTGCATTCAGGAGGAAGCCCTTGAGGGAATCTCTTGGTATCAGAACAGTAGTTGTAAACCATGTAATTCTTCTGAACCCATTTGAGCTGCTGTTGGCCACTTGAATCAAGCTCTTGTGAGAACCATTGGGTACTATTAGCGGCTGATTTAGGGCAAGAAGATGCTCCATTAGACCAAATGCAGGCATTGGCTTTGTAATTTCTGAAGGATGCAGTGAAAGGGGCTTGACTCCAGTCTGTCTTAACAAGCCCTCCTCTTGTAGCCCAATCATCTGCATTCCATAGGCTTCCGTACACTCTCATTGGTTGACTTTTTGGGTATGCAACTCCCGTGGACTCTAGGTTCTTGTATTCCCTTATTGGCCTTCCATCCACATAAAATCTGCCATTTAATCACACAAACATTCCAAGATCAAGTTATTTTAATGTTCTTTGATTATTACTGCTTATATAGAAGGGGAAAAGGAACAACTGAAAATTGGAAGGGCATTAAACTATATGGCCATATACATACCGATAAGGATGTGTTAGGATAATATGAAAACTAATGTACATGTGAAACATATATATACTTACACAATATGGCCAGGATTCCAAAGGATCGAATAGGTATGAAAATCAGCAGTCGGATCAAACCAAAGATAGAACTGTTGTTCTCTGTTGCCTTGTCCTTTGGTGTAAACATTGGTGTGAACAAGATACGGATCGCCACTCAGATTCCCCAAGAACTCAAAGTCTATTTCATCCCAAGATGACCCTTGTGACTTGAGCTGGATTTTTAGAGAAAAACAACATTTTATTATCTTAATTAGCTCCAAAACTGTATTAAAATCAAGAATGGTTGCTCTTTAGAAGAAGTACTTACATAGAAAGTGGTAACGGTGCCAGCAGAATTGCCAGGAACAAGTTTGAGTTGCATATCGAATTCCGCAAAGAGAAATTCGTTCTTGGACTGAAAGCCAGAACCAGAGGATTTATCAAGAGAAAGAGTGAGGAGATTACCATTGTTAAGTATTTTAGCTCTCCCATCTCCCCATGTAATATCAACATCTTGATAAAAGTTTCCACCAAAACAAATGATAAAAGAACAAAACATAACAAGTAGCAATAAAAGGAAAAAGGGTTGACAAGAACGGGCAGCCATTGGAATATAATTATTACAAGTTTTGTATGATGTAGAATGGTATAGTTGCCAAGAAAAGGTATAACTTGGAAAGTGTAAGGATGGGATTGGGTATTTATAGGAGCGGAAAGTTGAATTAAGAATGTTCGCAGTAATGTTAGAAAGTTGGGTTGGTGAGAAGAGATGAAGAGGAGACAGCTGGATCCCAAAACTGAATAATCATAGTATCTCCAAAAGCTTCTAGGAGGTGCTATTTCTATTTTCTATGTTTTCTGTAACTAGTGGCGTTGAATTGATTATTGATTTGTTACAATGGCTTCCAATTTCAAACATAAATACAACTATTCAATTTTTATTAATTGTGTTTAAGGGAAAACAGTAATTTTTTTGCTGAAGGTATTGATAATTCGGTTAAAAACGACACTTATTTGAGAACGGAGAGAGTATTATACAACTTCTATTAAAGGGCCAAAAGTTACTATCTAAAACTAAAGTATATTTATATGTTGTGTTACTAAAGAATAACAATAATACTTATAAGGTGTAGTTCAGTTAACAATATAAATTTAAGTGGGGGCCAAACTTTAATTTGACTAAAAATATTTTGTAGCGGCGAATGAAGTTTCTCAATTATATTTAAACTTGGGACAAATAAATATAGAACAACTACATTAGTTTAATAAAATGAACGCCAACGGAATACCGAATGGCGGAAAAAAGAGAGCCATTCTAAGTGCGAGCTAAAGAATTTTAAAAGGGTAGTAATAAATACCATTTTAGTGTTGTACAAGGGTTGTCTTCCATTAAGTAGGCACTAGGATTTAGGATGAGTCAACCCCTTGACACATGTAAACTAAGTATTGAAGAAAATTATGTGGCAGGAAGATTGAAAGCGTGTGTTTTGATTGTATTTTATTACAATTCTGAATCATAGGTCCCCACATTTACATTCACATAATTGGATGGATAGGATTGCTCTCTGATATCAATTCGGGTTTACTCAGCTACTAGAAAGTTCTCGCCACAATCCCTAAACTCCCTACATTATTTTCCCAATACCACCTCTACACAACATTTTAATTTTATGCCAACCAATACAATAGTTCAATGCAATATTGATCTATTCTCGTCTGGTATTTAAATGCACCTATTCTTTGTCTGTTCACTCCTTACAATCTGTGCTAATAGATATTAGTTACTTTTTACAGGTTTTACCTTTTACAATTTCTGGTCATAAAACCTGTATGCACTAAGATTTAAACCGGATTCAGTTAGTATTAAATTAATTGCATATACGAAGCAAAAAAGTTAGGCAAACTATACTTTTGTTATATAAAAATAATTTTTTAAAAAAAAATTAGTACATTTAAGAAATTTAAAGACAATATAGGTAGAGAAAAAAATAAAAACATTTGATATTGTGTTATTGTAATATCAAAATTGTGAATTATTTTAAGATAATTATAAAATAAATTTTTGTACGTAAATTTTATGATTGTAATAAAAAAATCATGTCCATTCACAAAAAAATTATATTTTTTTTTTGAATTGCTACTTTTTAGTTTTAATGCTCCAGTTTATTAAGTAAATAAAAAAAAAACTCAACAGATGTAAAACCGGAAACAACTTTGCACGTGCAAGGTCATGAGTCAACCGTTCATTGACCTTTCTTTTGTAAATAGTTACTTTGGGCTTAAAAGCCTCATGGGCATTACCTAGAAACCCCGCTGCCCCTAAGGTTTTATTTTTTGTTTATAAGTCCAAAGCTTTGTTTTTTTTTATCTGAGTGACATGTGACAGAGTTGAATTAAACTAAATGAAATTGAATTGAATTGAACTAAAACTTAATATATAAATATTGAACTAATTGAAACTTATTAGATAAATATTGGAAATGAACTAAAATTTATTGAATAAGTATTGAATTAAAATTTATTAAATAAGCACTTAATTGAACTAAATTGAACTGAATAGAAAATAAATTGAAAAAACAATACCTAAGTCCATAAGCCTTTAAAAAATGTGCCTCGTAACTTCTCATGTCATATGTGACTTGACGTGTTAGGTTTGAAAAATTTGAGCAAGTGGCTAACTTTTTAGTTAATCTCATCTTTTTCCTTTCCACTGTTTGTTTGACCCCTCATTGTCCTTTAATCATCGTCGCCGTTTACTTCTAATCCCTGCCACTGATGCACCTTCTATAACCCAAGAATTTCAATAATTGTCTCTTTTACAATTCCTCAAATTCAACATCAAAATCCGTAACAATTGTACGCAACATAAATCATCCAAGAAAAACTAAAATTTGAAATTTCATCCAACTAGAAATGTAGTAGAGTTGATTTCAAATTCAAATAGCTCGATCACAATTTGAAATTGAAAATTGAAATAAGTAACTTTTACTCTCTCAAAACAAGTTTTATTTACATTTAGAGGTGTGCAAATAATTTGGTAACCAAATCACAATCACTGAACCGAACCAAACCGTAATTAAGTTTAATTTGGTTTTCTTTATTTCAAATATATGATATGGTTTGGTTTATGAATTTTTTAATATTTTACTATTCAGTTTAGTTTGGTTTTCTTTAAAAAAACACAATAACCGATTTGAACCAAAATATTATAATACTTACTAAAAATTTTATATATATACTAAAAATATTCACAAATGTAAAACTCTCTTCCATTTATTTTATAATTGTGAAACAATTATAATTTTAAAATAATTAATAAACTGATATTGTGACATTTTACATTTGAATATGTCGCATTTTATTAACTTTGAGATTAAATTAATTACTTTAAGTAATTTATTGGTTCAATTCAGTTTTGAATGGAATAAATTTTTTTAAGGTTTGGTTGATTCAGTTCACCATTCTATTTGGTTTAGTTCGATTAATAAATTTAAAAAATAGAACGTAAATGTATGAAATGAGAATCAAATTCAAATTTTATCCTCCAAAAATCTAAGAACAATTGTATTGCAACCAAAAATGTCTCCTAGAAGTAATTCATATGTTTGAATAAATGTTGGCTTTTCAGTACTTAGGAGACGTTTCTTTTCGGCTATTAAAAGAAAGGAAATTTTTAATGTTATTTAGTTAGATAAAGGGATTGAATCTATTATCCTTTTTTCTTTCTTTCATTATTTAAAGAGGCTCTAATTCATTTCCCTCTCTCACCCACGATTTTCCATTCTCTTTCTCCTTTCTACTACCTATACTTAATTATTATACCAATATTGATTAAACTAAATTTATTACCTTAGAAAAATAAATTTCATTAATAATAAATATTTAATAATAATATTAATAATATATGAATATATAAATTGATATTATATATTATTAACAACATACTGAAATGGTAGATTTATTATTATTATTATTATTATTAACGACTATATATAAACAACGATATATAATTTATATATTATTATATCATCTAAAAGCATAACGCGGTGAAATTTTTACTAGTGATATATTAATGCATTACATACAATATAGTAAAATATTATTAATTAATTAATTCTTAATATATGATAATAATTTATAATTAATGTACTTACTAATTATAATAGTTATTGTAAAATATTCACACTAACAAAAATTCTGTAATAAAATTGGTATTTAAATTTTAATAATTAATAATTATTAACACTTATGATTAATTTGTTTAATATAAATAACAATAAAAATTATAAAAATTTCATTCCTTTTCCTTGACACATCCAAACAAGTTGAAGAATTAAAGGGTAAATCATTCCTATCCTTTCCCTTCCCTTTTTGATTTCTTTTCCATTACCTTACATGAACCGAATGTCCCCTTAATCTTTTCGACATTCAATTACTGACAGAAATTCAATTATAATTGCTAATTTTGTGAAAAAACAAAAAAAACTAACAAAACTGACTTTATGAGCCAATTTTATTTCTTTACCATATTTCGCATAACAAAAATTATTATTAATTTCTAGCAGCATGGAACTCCAATCAAATTTATTCTTTGAAACTTTCAGAAACTCCAGTTTGATTGCGTATTCTTTTTTATGGAAAATACATGATTCGTTCGGTGGGATTCTCCTCGCTTAAAAATCAAATTTAAATTATGTATGTTAATGTTGTAGTTAGAATTGTAACCATATTGGCTGCAATTACAAGATGTGAAGGATTTTTGTACGAAAAAAGGCACGTGAACGTTGTGAATTGGCTGGAGAATCATGAATATTAATGGTTAATTGCTGGTCCAAAGATAATTCATTGGGAAATCATTATCTGGGCTACAAAGATCTGGAATGGGATTTTTACGATCAAAACTATTTCGGGCTCACGAGATTTGAATGCAATTTGCAATATAGGAATGAGACGAATGATGCAATTAGAGGTCATTTTGTGGTTTACGACAACAAGTTTAAGGTTAGAAGAAGAGATTGCAATAAACGTTGCTTCTGGAGAGTTCGAGTTTATGGTTTATATGCTTTTGATGAAATTGACCAACACTGGGATTATGGAATCCCTTGGCCAAGCAAAAACTCATTTGATGATTGATTTAATTTCCAGTAAAATTGTAATTGTGTACGAATTCAAGTTTTCCTCTATATACAAAACAATAGCAAATATTTGAGAACTTGGGTTTGAAAATTATTTTGCTTCACATTATTCTATAAACACCTTAATCATCCATTTTATCGAAAAATAGGAAAAAATCACATTTTTACTAGCATTATCAAAAAGCACAAGGATTGAGTTGATCTTTGGGGGGGATGATAGATGATAGAGTGGCAACTACAAACTGCAATGTCAATAGATAAAAACTTTTTTCCAACGAATATATAATGCCACATTAATAGTCTATATCTATATAAAAGCAATAAAGTTCCAAATGAGTTTTTTTGTCCTTACACCTTTTAAATGACTTTTTACTCGTAAAAAACTTGAGATTAATTTGTGAAATAACTACTATATGTCCTAACTTTATTTTTAAAAATTTAAGTTGTTGTTCTTAATTTCATTCGAGTTCGTTGATTGTAATCCTAGTTAAAAAAGATGATACAAAGACGTAACGAAACTCCCATGAAGTTTCCAACCGGGGAACAGGATCAAAATAATAAAATAAAAGGACCAAAAGATAAGCAATAAAGTTATGAATTAAAGCATATATTAGGAAAAGGAATTTGAAAACATGTTCAATTTTTTATATTTGGAAAATACATAGAATAAAGAAAAGAAAAGATGAGAGAGAAATAAACAAAAATAAATAATAAGAAAAATGAGCTATATGACATGATTTGAATGGATTATATTTGTTCAGGACCGGGTTGGGTTGATTTCAGACAGAATTTACTGGGTTTTTTTTTGTTATAAATGCTAATTCTAAACCTGTTTCAATCCGCTCAGGAGCGGAGCTGCCTTAAAGCAAGGTGAGGCAGCTGTCCCATCAAACATTTTCTGACCACCTGGAAATGTATTAAAATATAATTAAAGAATTTAAATACATAGAAAAAGAATGAAGAGTGAACATAAGACTGTTGGCGTTGTAGTATTAAGAAGCTGGTTTTGCACTCTTGAGGGTATAGGTTCGAATCTACTACCCTCATATCCTTCTTTTGTCATCTATAATTGATTCCATTTTTAAATTTTTTTCTTAATTATTATTAATAGATGATAAGTTTAGCTAATTTTATTGTTATTTTATTTTCTTACAAACTAATTTTTAGTACTCTTTTCTTTTCATTTATTGTTACTAAATAAATAGTAAAGCTATTTTCTTTCTATTAAAATAAGTAAATTTTTTTTTTTTTAATATTACAACAAGGTTCATAGAAAAGAAATAATTCAATTTAATTCAAAAACTCCTTTTTTTCTCTTGGATACTATAATGTATTTGGAATGTATTATTTATGCGTTATTAATTTTTAGGTCTGCTTTTTATGAATTCACTTTGATTTAGTGTACTTATATTGCATATGCAAATGTGCCCCATCGAAATTGAAGTCCCGGCTCCGCCACTGAATCCGCTTAAAATTTATTCGGGCTTGGACTGGGCTAAGTTTGGATTGGGTTGGGTTGGATTGAGTTTTGGATTAACCAAATAAAATAAACAAACAAAAAAAGTTAATATCTTTCTATATCTAAAAATTCAATTTCAAATTTTCTATATTATAAATAGTTTGCATATCCAAATACATACTCAACAAAAAAAAAACCTCATTTATATATATATAAATGTAAATGAAACCTTTTTTATTAATAATTTTTCATTTTTTCAATTTAGAAATTAAGAAAAATATCAATTTATGTATAAAAAATAATTTGATATAAAATTTACGCGGGTCGGACGGTCTATCAGGATTTTGGTCTAATCCCTGTCCCAACCATTGATGTTGCGGGTTTCAATGAGTTCAGACCGGATTAAGAAAGACTAATATATTATTACCCAAAACTAGTTTTAAATACTTCAGATTTGGGCAGGTTAGACGACCAATTACCCCACGAATAGGTCTAACACAAGGTGACATCATATATGGTACATCTGATTTTTCTTATTTAACAGATAGAGCTGCAACTTGCAAGTACAAAAGATTTAAGAAAAAGGTTGTAATTTTTTTTATGGGATGACTATATCTATATCAGTTTTACGGAAACAATTTTGAGAACTGAAAAGTAATAAGAGAGTCTAATAATATTTATCAGAAAAAATATGGAAGACTTTCCTATGTCATATCCTCTAGCACTTGCCCATCTTTTTCAGTTAATTTTCTTTAAATTGTGGCCGTCAAATTTAATTAATTAACACTAAATGGAGGAATTAAGTAGAAAAGAACCAAAGTTATAATCATCTCATTTTGTAAGTAAAAGCTAACAAAATCCACATTTATTTCAACATTATACAAACTGTGAACTTCATAATGGGTTTATATCATGTTTATAAAAGATTTGATTTCTTTTTCCGTTGTCTTTATTCTATTTTCTTTGGCCCATTTTTATTCTACTTTGTTTTCTTTTCGACTCGGATAAATAGGACTTTAGAATATTTTGCAAGTTGAGAACATCGAATATTAGTTATATTTACTTTCTGTATATCGATCTTATTTTATTTTTGTGAAAGAAATTAAGCAAACATCACTTTATGCCAACATGATACCAAATGTCTAAAAGTTCAAAAAAAAAATAAAAATATATTGAATAACTAATCACAATAAATAACGTTTTGAAAATCTATATAATACTAAAAGAATAAACTTTAAATGACATTTTTACCCTTACAGCTTTTATATATATTACTTATGATCTAATGCATCATTTGCCTTTAATGTTTGTCTGAAAAGTCATTTTAATCTCCAATATTTGGAAGCGGTTATTTAAGCCCCTAACGTTTTAAAAAAGTGCACCTTTGTAGTCCCTCAAATATACAAACCCATTCTCACCACCATGTCAGCACCGTCGTCGGAAAAGTGTTTCCACGCCAGTCGCCGTCGCTGGAAAAGTGCTGCTGAAAGTCCTCCATTGTCGGAAAAGTGCCGCCGGAAAAGTGTTGCAGGAAACATTTCATCGGAAGTCTGTCGTCGCCGAAAAAGTGCCGCTGGAAAGTCAGCCTGTAACGACCTCGTCCCGGTGATAACCGAGAGGGCGCTACTCGATCGATAACAATACACTCACTCTAGTAAGCTTCCCGAAAACTTGATATACTTTTTTTTTCTAAGAATCAATACACCTTTTGAAAACTAATTATTTCCACGAAGCAACCCACACCTTTAAATTCCACAAACATTTCAAAAATCAATATATACTTTCAAGATAACCTTTCACACTTTCGATTTAACACTTCAAAATCAGTATCCATTTTGAAAACCCCAATCCCTTCCAATCTCATTCTACCTTTCCATAATCCACACCCAAATCCACATTTACAAAAGGCG
>CAOJBJ011736938.1:0-12375 GCA_948291685.1 Euphorbia celastroides | reverse complement strand
CCAAATTGCTGACATTACTTACTAATTGTATGATTGAAGATGGTGGAAAAACAACAAGCATTAGGAATCAGGAATTCGAGACATATCCCATTTTCAAAGCATTAATTTAAAACCATATTGGTATTATCCATATCACTAATTCAGACAACAACAACATATAACCAAATTCAGATAATTACCAGGACCGGTTGGATGTTTTCAAAGACAAACATAAACTAAGCAGCAGCAGAAGGTTCTTCCAGCAACTGTTTAACCTTGGTAATATAGTCACTCATGGGCAGGGATGTTAAAAGCTCGGCTCGAAGGCTCGACAAGCCTGCTCGATTAGTTTTTTTACGTTGTATATAATATTATTAATGAGATTATTTATGTAATTTATCAATTTTATTTAGTTAAAATGTAGTATTTGAAAGATCTGTCAAATTATAATTTCTATTATACATTTAAATTTTTAGTTAATCAAATTATAATATTTGAACAATCTGTCCGGTTTCGAGTTTTTTGGGCTCGGGCTCGGCTCGTTAGCATCCCCACTCATGGCTTCCTCCTTAGACTTGGCTGCCACCACCAAAACCATATAATCGAAATCAATCATTAATGTCCACACGATCAACTTATAGCTACACAATAGGCAACTTATAACTACACAATAGATGGTTTTTTTGATGAAATCAGTACCTTGCATCCCACTTTGCTCTGTCCCTCATGGTAAATATCCCAGGCCGGCCTGCAAAATCAACAAAGGCAATTCAATTTGCAATATCCAACACGAATGCATGTTTTGTAAAGATGACCCAATTGACACAACCCGTTGAGACATTTTTCCAGTTCTTATAAGATCTTGCAGAATAAATGCTTGACTGCTTGTCAATCCCCCTCATAAAGCTGTTCTTTTCTTTGGCTCAAAGTCATTCTTTATTGAAATCAACTATGGAATTTCGTGTTCATGTAAAACTTAACTCACTTCTACTGCCATTTTGACTAAATATGGAAAATGCTAAATGGGGGTGAGAGATTCGAAATGGGATATATGAGGACCAAAAAAGATCAACGAAGGACTCACTGGTATTGACTGGTCCAACAGTGGCTTGCTTATAGAGGCCATACAAGATAAGTTTGTTCTCATTTGTAGTACTTTCTGGAAGTGTCTTAGCTTTCTCAGCATACTCCTCAAATTCCTCCTGCAGATCATCAATTGCATGCTCTTTTAGGGTTTCTTCCCTTTTTCTTTAGTTTTCTTTCTGAGTTTAGAATGCTTATACTGTCACAAACTCTGGTTTTCCCTTCTGGTTTGCTCTTAAATAGAACGATGCCAAATGGAGTTGATTCCTCCAATGGGGAAGAGAACAAACTTCTTGTAGGGTAGTATTATTAATACTGATTTTCTCTCCTTCCTAGTCTGAATGTTAGTCCGCGTTCTTCATATCTGACGGATTTCGTTACTGTCAGGATTCTAAGTGTGTATATTTCTGCTCACTATTATAATTCTTTATTCTGTAGAAAGCTTTCATCCGTGTTTTTGTTGTTGAATTCGAGTCCTTGCACAAGTTCAAAACAAGAATACAATGCATCATACTTACAATGCGTTCTTGCTCTTATTGCATACATCAGAACTGTCAATGCTATGTGATGAAACCGCCAAACCATAATCCCTTGTTCCCTGCAAACGAAGTAGCCACTGTCGTAATAAGAAACTTACTGAACAGCTGCATAAAAGCATTTAACTTTTGTCCCAAAAACAAATCTCTTGAGCCATAAAACAGCAGAACAGGGTACATAGTACACTACATGCATGCGATGCGAGCGGCATGGAATTTAACACTAATTTTTCTTCATCAACATTGTTTTGCTGTGATTTGAAGGGACTCTAGTGGAATTGATCCCGAACCAGAAAACAAGCAGTCTGAGCTTGGAAAGAGAACAAGGTGAGCTTATTTCTTTTTGAACTATAAGTTGGTGCAGTATTTCCTTTCCCTATATTTCTGTATGTGCTTTTGTTCACAACCAAATAATTCAGCTTTTTTTTATCCATGTCTTGTGTAATTTAAGGGAGAAAGGTGGAGTAGCTTCCTCCTATGGAGATGAAAACAAGCGCAACAAGCGCCTCCTTGGGTAATTTTCTTGCTTTGGATCTTCATTTTCCTTTGTTATTTTTTGCTTTTCTATTGTGTTGATTTCAAATGCTTGCACTTCTTCCTACTTTAATGGTTATTGTTTCTTGTATTAGCTATGGATGACTGTCTATGTTCTGGCATAAACAAGAAAACTAGTTTTACATGGCTTCAGTACGAAAAATCACCTAAAAATGGCGTTTTTACGCAAACATATGCATGCCTATAGTAAATGTTTTTCCTGATATGTGGTGAATGGCTGGTTTGCTTGCCCTGATTGTTCTGATTTTGAGTTGGATTTAGCTAAAGATGCCTTGAAATTCCTTGAAGACAAAAAGGAGGTTTTGAATTTCGCTTCCTTCTGTTTCTGTCTTTGTGTAGAATGGAAAAATTCTACTTTTTTGTGCTTGTTGGATAGGAGGGTGCTGGGAAGTATGAAGTTGTGCAAGTTCTGGCCGTGTGTTTTGGTAATTCATGGCCTGTAGAAAGACGCGCTGTCAAAGAAGAGCTATGCCACATCAGCTTCAGTGCTAAACCCAAAAACAATGGTGATATTTCTTTGAAATGGTTATTTGCTGAATTTTCGGAATCAGGTGATGGAGTTTTCCGTGCCACTCAAGCCCAAGTGTTGGACCCTAATGACAGTGGTAATGTAATCTCGACTTGTAATATTGGGATTGTTTGCTCTTTGATTTGATAGCATGTAAACCTTAGCCATATGGGTTTCGATTTGATCAAGTTTTGTTGGCATTGGTATTGCAGAACTCAAGTATGGTTGTGAATTCTGCCCATCTCAGATGCTATACCCTCATCCACCTTCTTCTAGATGGGGATCATACAAAAAAGAACTTTGGAGAGGACGCTTGGCTGCACAATATAGGCATCGCCATAAGGGATCTAATGTAACAAAGAAGCAGCCGGGGGTTTGGGGATTCGGGTTTTGCATTTTCACCGCTTTCCCCCTCCCTATATGTGATCGGTATTGCTACTTGGTCATCGGTTTTACTAAAATGACTTGATCAGAACCATGTCCATGAGATGTGAGCTTTCTTCTTTCATCTTGTTATGAGTATTTCTAGAAAGGAACCACCAATGCATATTGTACATGTTGCTGTTGAAATGGCCCCAATTGCAAAGGTCACTTATAGCTCCAAATATTTTGGTCCATCTTTTTAAATGTTTTTTAGCCACCAACAACAAAAAAAAAAACATTTTGAAATTATTTCTTTAAAGTATGTTTCCATGCTTATTGTGTGTTTATAATTACTTAAGAGACAATTGACTGTTATGGTTGAAGTGGACTCCTATAGTTTAGCAGTAGCACAGATTAGACATGTAAAACAATCAACATTGACAATAGTATAAATAATCATTTGGAGACTAAACAAGCATCATTATCCAATGCAGGATGGAGGACTTGGTGAAAACCTGAATAGTTATGAAATGAATGATATGCAGCAGTAGCCTTTCAAAGCACAGGCCACGCGATTCGGCAACATATGCTTACCTATTGCAACAGAACATTTATTCGTATTTATGAATCATGCAAAGAAGTATGCAAGTGAAGTTGGAAATTCTCCACAAACTGTTGAAGCATGAATTCAACTCTTTAAACCATTTTCGGGTAAATACTATATTACGCAAACACCCCAAAAAATTTCCAGGAACAAGTCATTTTTTGAACCAAAAAATGAATCTAAACCAGGATTAGAGATGGAAACGGATTCCGGATCCAACTTGGATCCGTGGATCTGGATTCGTTATTCGTTTTTACGGATCTATCTATAGTCTACATACCAGACAAGCTAACATGAGAGAGACCACTTGACAAATTTATTTAACCTATAAATATCCATGCTACCGTTTAGCCTTCTAACTCCCAAAGAACTACCAGAGTATATTACTTGTTCTAATATTGTGCCTGTCACCTTCCGAAGATGATAAATTAAAACATTATCAGTATTTGCGCTTAACGCCAAGCCTAACAACTTGGCAGGCACTGTAATAGCCTGCTGCCTGGGTGCTCAATATACAATGCAGCACCGAGTTTAACATTCAGGCACCAAACAAAAATCTATGGCAGCAGCAAGACTATACCTATTAATTCACAGAAACCCAATAGCGAGTCGGGTTCTTTTCAGATTGTTCAGAGCAAGCTCATATAACCTCGCAAGTGAGGAACAGCAAAATTTCACTTTCATTTTATCTCTCCAAGCATGGCACCAAAAAACATTCAGAAGGTAGAGTAACTTTTGGTGCCTGTGCTAACTAATCAATGCAAACCAATAATTCTTTCTGCAAGCTTCCTTGACAAATTCAACCATCTATTGCAATTTGCAAACAGACCAAGTACCTCTTATTTTTGCTAACTATTGCCCTGCACATACAAGCGTAAGTGACTTGACCTAGACATCACAATCCATACACAAGCGACGGTGATTAGCAACACATCCCTCCACTTTCTGGCCATGGGAGTTTTAATATAGCATTGTCTGGCCTTGGGAGTTTTGATACAGCTTTGTCTAGCAACTTTATATCAATGTTGTCAAAGCTGCATAGCCCATATATTGATCAAATAAAATGAAACCCTCCTCCTTTTCCCGGGCTTGGGACCGGCTACGTGATTACTCACATAGGCGGAGTTACAAATTTTTTCAAACAAGAAACAGCAAAACAGCATACAAGCAGCAATCAGATATTCCACACAGACATGTTCAGCAACCATGGTAAAGAGCTATGCCACAAAAAGGGAAGAGCCTGAACAACCACAAGGTTACCACCCAAATAGGTCAACAACTCAATACTGCAATTATCGAATGTCAACGACCAACCAATCACACCACATAAACATACCATCATTCTATAAATCACAGGACCCGGCAACTGTTATACAGAACGCAACCACAGGAGAGAAGATCAGTTGGCAATTACTCGAGCAGAATGAAAATACCAGCTCCAACCGATCCTCAAAACTGAAGTATTCATCCATACGCATAGACCCAAATGAAACCAGGCAGGCCAGAAAGACATCCCATCATTTTCTACATCACTACTAAACAACTTAACCATAAAAACCATCAAGGGAACATCAATAACAGGAGGATCTTCATCTAAAAAAAACTCATCTGGAAGGTCTTCATTACCAGTGCTATATCTCCTCTTTCACATTCCAGGAAAGACTCCAACTCATGTATGTCAAGCGTCAACGATATGACCAAAACATTGCAGCTAGTTCTTTTAAATCCCCGTAATTAGACAACCATTTCAACTAACTAGCCACTTGACACTCCGGAAACATTCTTTTGCATGCATGCCAAGAATCAACAACGGTGAAGAAAACTACCCATCCGCACAACTAATTATGGCTTCAAGTCACTTCAATCACAAATACACAGAAAATATTGAACTCCAGCGCATCCTTGATATTTATATAAAAATGGTCTTCAAACAATGAAGGCAGAAAGACTAAAACATAGCCACAAGGATTTCTGTATATCACGAAACATGAGAAAGATGACCAAAACTTGCCAGAAATAATTCTGCATGTCATGACATAAAAAAATAAATTGTTTCAGACAAAATGGATATAAAATTGAAAAACGTAAAAAAAAAATTAATAATTGATAAACATGGAAACACTAACATATTGAAACATCAGAGCTGTGCATCTAAAATTTCCAACATACTTTTCGGCAAAAGGTTTTGCTCATCCAAGAGCCCCTTCATGCAACATGGAAATTCCAAGCTACTTCTTTTGAAGTAAAGAGTGACGAGGAACAACAAGAGATTTACCATCATAACAACTGAAAACATACCAAAGATGGAGTCCATTAGTAGAGCAGGGCTTAACAAGATACCTAGATGAGAATGGAAGTCATACAACACAAGCCACCAGCATGATTAATTAGCATTCAACGCATATACATCAATACAACAACCAGTTGAGCAAATGTGAGAGCAGAGCTCCAACATATCTGCACGTAAAGACAACCTGGAGATCTAGAAACCAAAATCTGGCCACCAACCAAAAAGCACGAATTTCTTATGCAAAAATCTAAGAAGCGAAGATACAAGAAACCCACTTTTCTATCAACTGTGATATGAGAAACACCCTGATGCATTATAATATTGTAAAGGTTGATTAGATTTTCAGTTTCAAAAAATTTCAGCAGCATATAAAATATTTGACAAAGAACAAGCAGTTATTCGACAGTTTTAAAAAAGATGTACATGTAGCATGTTTGTAAAATATAACAAGGAACAGAAAACTCCCTGAAAGCTGATGCACTTGCATTCTTCAACATTGAACTCAAGAAATAGAACTACAGTGACGAATTAAAATCCACATGTAAGCTAGGAAACACAAAAATATTAACACTGATAGAGACACCACTTATAGCATGCGTTTATTTCTCAAAATCGGAAACAAAAAGTGTTAGTCTCTAGGAGTAAGCATAACAGAAGAAGAAGTAATGAAGAACTAAACTCCCTGAGCTTATATAGATATGCAGCAGAGTCAGAAGGTATATGACATAACATGCTCCCCACCAAGTCTATGAATACACAGAAGACAGAACAACAACATACCTCCATCAGATTAAGGAAGCCTAGCACCAAAATAGGAAATCATACAGAAATATATCATAAGAAATAAAAAGATGAGAAACAAGAGCATCACTTATCCACCAAATCATCTAAAACTGATGTCTCCCTACAATCACAATACAAGTCTAAGTCATCATTTATAAATTAGTTTTACAAAGAAAGTAACCCGTTGACAAAGAATAAAGGCAGTTAAAAAGTTCAGAAGATGTAGGAAAAAACAAGAGTCTCCTGAAAACAAACAGAATGCAACAAATCAAATCAGTTTTAAGCTTGTTCTCGTGCATAATTGACCTAAACCAACATATTCTAGCAGTTGCGATCAGTTTGTGAGAGAGAAATCACGGCGAACAATTAGAAAATCCAACAAAGCTTGCGCCATCAAAACTAAAAATAGCAAGGTAAAAAGAAAACCCTAGGCAGTCAATCACAGTAAAAAGCAAAAACTGAGACATTTCTACATGTACAAAAAAAAAACCCTCCTAATGGTCAGTTGATTTCATCCTATGAATTAAGAAAATGAACCCACAAATCATTTTCTGAAAAGACTTAATTGCCCATAATATTTAACACAAACAAGCAGAAAACAAATGAATAAATAAATAGTTGATAATTTAGAGATGCTGTGATCAATTCCCAAGATAGAGAACTAACACGTTGAAAATTAATTTAGAAGTAGCAAGACTCAGTGAAAAGAAAACTTCAATCCACCACTTCCTAGTTTCTGATTTGCTCAATATACAATAGCAGTTCCATGGATATTGAGACCCATAAATAAAATACTCACCATATGCATACAAGAAAAATAAAATACTTAACATGTCGTTGTGAAAATGATGCTTGTATTTGACTTGAGCTAGAGAACCAAGACAAAAAAAATATGGCAACATATATTTCAAAGCTCCAGATAAAGATAGAAATAGCATATGCAATACAACACAAGGTCACTGATATAAAAACAAGAGCAAGGCACAGAAAACCCACAATCACCTTGCATTTCGTATAAAACAGAATTCTCTAGTGAGAAAAAAGTTCATCTAGCTGAACATCCGTCACACGACAAGATCATTTGTATATGCAACAACTACACCAAAAATGCGACAAGAAAAAAGTTTGCTGTAATAAAACAACATCAAATAAAAATAAAGCAGTAAGTTAAAACTGATAAACACTTCTTAGAAGAGTGACATTGTCAGCAGATTATACTGATCTTGATTTCATTCCAGAACATACTTACCCATGAAACAAACATAAAGAGAATAAATCCTGTAGATTGAAAACATAAATCCTACTTCAATTGGGAGTCCAAGCCCTTTATCATAACATCTTCGACTCGACTTCCATTCCAGAAATGGGATAAAGAGTTCATCCATAAAGTCAAATAAGATTATAAAATCCCAAATAAAAGAAGCCATAATTTGATTAAAAATCAAAAAGCTTAAAGAATTTCAGCAATGCAACATGAATCAGAATTGACTTTTAACCAATATTGAATCCATGATTAGAAACACCCGCCACCCCAGTAGTATCATCAAGAAAGGACTGGTTGTGAAGTTATACAGTTAGCCTAAGCTCCCTAAATGCTTTACAGGGCATAATCTTTATGCTATCTGGATCCCAAAAAAATCAATAAACAGAACATAGAGACCATAGTGTATAATGAACCAAAGTGGCTAAAATGAAGAGCCATGAAGAATAAAAAAAAATTGCCGACAGCCCTAAGCCATTGGTCATATCATATTCCTGTACTCAAGCCAGAACACAGATCCTTAAGCATAAAGTTCAAGTAACTCAGGCGGTGTTTCTTTGTGAGAATACTGAGAAGCGGAATGCAACAAATAAATTCTCTCCCTGATTATACAAGCAAGTTCCCATGCACAATTTATCTCATACAGCATTTTTAGAAGTTGCTATTTGTGTATCTGATTGAGAAATCACAGCCATCCCATAAAATGTGTGCCTTTGTCCATATCAAACCTTATAATTTGCAAAAAAAAAAAGCAAGGTAACTTAAGAACATAGAACCGACCACACTTGTTATCACAAACCAGAACTCCAGATTTTCGTTCACGCAATGATCAAAGAATCGTCAGTCAGAGAAAAACCCTATGTAGTAGCAGTTCTGTATGCACAACATAACACAATACACTTCCACGGGGTCTGTTAATAGTGTCCTATACATTTGAAAAATTAACAATCAGACAATAGCAAGTGGGGCGCAATAATCAGTTAAAAAGAACAAATTTGCTCACTGATCACCCAGACGATTTCCACACATAATCCAAACAAGTAGTCCAAGCTATGATTCATTCCTGTGAAAACAGAACAAGCTGTGATTGGTCCCTGATAAACCAAAATTAACACAGATAAATAACTAACAAGTATCAAACCTTAATCAAAAGGTAGCTAGGCCCAAGAGAATCCCCTTTAGTCAATGTCAACCTACATAATCATATGTTGGTGGATAAAGAACATCTGTTCAACACTTCCCTATTTCTAATTTGCTCAATGCACAAAACTAATTTCCATAGAATAACTTAAGTCCTCTAAGCAGAATGCAAGCAACAGTACATGCATGTAAAAACATATTCCACAGCTAGTCTTTGCGAGTATTCTGTACGAGGCTGAGATCCAAGAAAACCCTAACCCTAGCTGTTGGTAAGTACAAAGCTGAGATCTGAGAGAACACCTTATTCATGAGTTTGAAGCACACATCTCTCCACCATCACAAATCAAACTCTAGGTTCCACGTTTTAAAAAAAGTTCAGGGAAGAAAACGTTGACAACAAAGAAGTAAAATTTAAAATTTGGGAGACACTTTATGGAAAAGAATTATAGATAAAATCATAAAACTCCCTGCTATGAGTTCCAAGCTACTATTTTTTCCAAATCTTCAATCATCTGAAACCTTTAAAGTAGAAATGCAACCTACATACAGTCAATTAAGCTCTATGCGGTCTATATAAACAAGACTATAAAATATGAAGATTTAAAGAATAAAAGAAACTTCCTGAAAGCTCTTAGTCAAGACCGCAGATCCTGAAACATGAAACTGAAGCGACACAAGTGCTATTCTTTGTAAATATAACTAACAGAATGTAGTTAATAAAAAAAGAACTATTCCCTGATCAGCCTAGCATATTCCGTTGCATGAAACTTTTCAACCACTTTTCCATGTTGCTATTGACATCTACATGAGAAATCAAAGCTAATACTTACAAAATACAACACTAGCAAGGTAAAGAAAACCCCACATTACCATGCATGAAACTTTTCAACCACCTTTCCATGCTGCTATCGGCATCTACATGAGAAATCACAAGTAGCACTACTATTCCGATCAATACTAAGAAAAGCAAGGTGAAGAAAATGCCATGCATACAATGAATATTCGAAAAAACACATGCAATAACATTTCTGCACACACAAAAAAAAAAGAGAAAAACTTCCAGCCGGTCAACTAATGTCGTCCTATGAATCAATAGAGAGAACCCTGAAAACATGTCAAAATTAACAAATCATCAAAAAATGTATGCAGTACCATTTCTACATGCACAAATACGAAAAAGTACTCCCTGATGGCCAGTTAATTTCGTCCTATGAACCAATAGAATGAAACCCGAAATTACATGATCAAAAAGGCTCGATTGCTAGTGCAAATAAGAAATAATACTTTCCAATGGTCAATTAATGTCATCACATGAATCAAGTGAACCCTTAGAACATGTACCCAAAATGACACAATCGCTACTTATATTTAAAAAATGACAAGTAGAAAATACCAATGGAACATAATAGTTAGCAAATACATTAGTCATAATAAAAAACAAATAAATTAGAGTTTTTACCAGAGAGATCACAGTGAACACTAAGAACATCCAACACCATTAACATCAGAACTAAAAAAGCAAGATAAAGAAACACCAGCCAACCAAAATCACAGAAAAAGCATATGCAATAACATTTTTACATTTACAAACTAAGAAAAGATACTTCCTGATGGTCTGTTAGTGTCATCCATTACATCAAGAAAGCAGTTAATTTGTGTGTCTTTATTTTTAAAGGTGCTCTACAATGAGAGAAATACATGGACATTATCAAGGTAAACTAAAAGGAGATGAAAAAAAGTAGCAAAAAGCACAGTTAATTTGCCTAGCTTCATTTCAAAAATGACAAACAGATCAAATTGAAAGGCTAGATAAGAGGAAAACAAAGAGATACTTCCTGAGAATGCAGCAAAGACATAAGATAGCAGTCCTGAAAAATGTAATTCAACTAATTTAGACAAAAAATTGCCATCACTAAGCAATAAAATATGCTAAATAGTAAACTGATAACAAAAGACAAATTGTTGAATAAGGATTACAAAGAGGTTGAGATTCTAGAAAACCCCTAATTACTCAATCCGAACGCAGATCCAACTCTGCATATCACATCACAAAATGAATCTAGGAAAAATGGTTGACAAAGAACAAGAACAAGGCGCATAAAAATTATGTATAAGCAATTGCTTGATATATTTATAGGCTTCTAGTACAGAGCATTAATATAAAAATGGACAGCACACCAGTTTACCTCCATAAGTCGCAGAACCTGGTAACAAAGTAACAACTTTGAGCACATAAAATAATTCATAGTCAGACACACGATAATACCCCTCATTCACCAATCATCTGAAACTGACACCTCTCTACATTAACAATCCAAATCTCGGCGTCTCCATTTTTTAAGTTGCTCTACAAAGAGAGAAATACATGGACATGGAACAAGGTAAACTAAAAGTATGTTAGGAGATGCAGACGAGTCACAGTTAATTTTGCATAGTTTCGTTTAAGGAGTGATAAAAGGATCAAATTGAGAGGCTAGATAAGAGGAGAACAAAGAGACACTTCCTGAGAATGTAGCACGATAGTAAATAGCAATCCTGAAAAAATGTAATTCAACTGATTTAGAGAAAAATTTTCCATCACTAAGACATAGAATAAGCTAAATACAAAACAGGTAACTGAAAACAAATCACTGAATAAGGATAACTCCCTCGTCATAGAAAGAGGTTGACACTCTAGAGAACCCCTTATCACTTAATGCCAACACAAATCCAACTCCACACCTCGCATCATAAAATAAATCCAGAAAAAAATTGACAAAGAACAAGAACAGGCACGTAAAGTTTATGTTTGGTCCCTCACGAGCTTACACCCTCATTCTTTTCAGTTCTTCAGCTTTCTGGACCCTAAGAATACAATACATTAAGCTCTAAACCTTAAACTAAAAAGGAACAAAATGGTCAAACTGAAGGCCAAACAGAATAAAAGAAACTTCCTGACAACCCTTGGTCAGATCAGAATCTTTCACTTCAAACAGATCACAGATCCTGAAACATACAACTCAAGTAACTCAATTGGTGACTCTTTATAAACAAAACAACTGACAAAAAGAATGCAATAAATAAGTTCACTCCCTCATCATTCAAGCATTTCCCATGCAAAATGGAATTCAGCCGACACAATCATCCAGTTTCTATCAATATCTGGGTGAGAAACACAGCTGACGGTTAATAATAATTCTACCACTGTCTTCATCAAAACATGCAATTTACAAAACAAAAAGCAAAGTAAGAAAACTCCCTGCAATCATACATTGAATAAAACACAGAAACTGA
>CAOJBJ011735769.1:0-11816 GCA_948291685.1 Euphorbia celastroides | reverse complement strand
AAACTTTAGCAACAGTTAGATTCATATATCTGTTGTAATCTCTTTTCACTTTCTGTGAGAAGTAGAAAAACTATTTTCGTTGTAAAAAGCGAGTTGACTATTGGAGAGGGTATCCAACAGTTGGGTTAGAGAATAGGAGATAGAGGAGGGTACTCAATCTCTGAAAAAATCTATAAGAAGGCTGCTCCGCCGATAAGGAGTCACTAGTGGATTAAAGCTCGGAGAAGGTATCCGGGAACTAGAGTAGGCACGGGCTGCCGAACCAGGATATATCACACTGGTGATTTCGCTTACCTTGTTTTTTTATTTAACTAAACCACTGAATACTCAGCTTCGCTGACATATCAGTATGCATTCATAAAGCACTTAAAAGCAATCACTGAAAAAGCCCGCTAAGACTTAACATTCTCAGCGCGCCTGTGTCAGTATCAGCGAAGATACTTCGTCGCTGATCAGAAAGGGTAAAAACGAAAAGGATTTTTAAAGACTGCATTTAAAACGTTTTTAACGCAAAAAAGTCATTCACCCCCCTCTGACACGTGTTATATTGTCCAAGGGGACCAACACACCCAAAATTAGATGCCTATCTTCGATTCCCAGTGTCGATTTCCTGTCTAGATCTCGTCCAAAAACTCCAGCGTCGATTTTAGTTCACCGCAATTTCGATCTGAACCCGCTCCGTTCATCGCAACTCGTCGGATCTTGCAATCACCACCAGATCTAGAAGTCCCTCTCGCGTGAGTTTTTGACGTCCAAAAATACCGGCGTCGATTTCCGTTCACCGCAATTCCGTTTCGTCGATTTGGTTCCAGCCAAACCAGATTTAGAAGTCCCTCTCGCGCGAGTTTTCGTCGGAGTTTTGTTCGAGTTTTCAAATCTGGTGGATTTTTCGACGATTTCCAGATCTAGTGGAGTTTTCGATGAGTTTTAGATCGGGTTTTCGACAGAAAACGGCAGTTCAACGATGCTTTGGGTCTTGGCTGGGAAGAGAGGAAGAAAGGGAACAACGCTTGGATTTTCACCGGGAATAGCGTTTGGGTTGGGTTCGCCGGAAGTGCGACTTTCCGTTGAGTTTCTAGCGCTGGCGACGGAGAGGCTTTGTTAGGATTCCAAGGGGGTTTGGGTGTTTGGGTATTTGGGTTAGGGTTTAAGGAAATTGGGTAAATGAGTAAAACCATGAGAATTGGATAAAATTACTCCTCGCCATGTCAGCAATTAAAACATAAACTAGAATTAATGTGTACCTAATAATCCGAATATAGTTGGCCGGTTTCAAGCCATTTCCAACGTCTCCTACTTTGTGAACTCCGCTACCCAAAACTCACCATCTCCTTTGTTTATAATCATATGCTCTTTCTCCGCTCTCCTCATTTCCCTTCTTCTTGCTTCTCATTATCATCCGCCATGGCCTGTTCTATCTCTCTCCCTTCCGTTTCTCTCAAGAACCTCCCCTTCTCTTCCTCTACTCGCCCTGCCAATGCCTTTCGTACATTCGGTGTTCAAAATCTCGGTCGATCTAGGGTTCTTATGAGTGTTTCTACCGGATCTCAAGTCGCCGTTGTTGATGATGCTTTGTTTGCGGATTACAAGCCCAACTATGCTTTTCTGTTCCCCGGTCAGGTGAAGCACTTTTCTGCTGCTTTCCTTTTCCGATTGAATCAACTTCTTGAAATTGAAGTGGTGTAGTCCGGCTTCTTCTTGCAGTGTCTCCGAATTCGTTTATTTTAGCTGCATTGGTTTGAATGTTGTGTTATCTGCACAAATTGGACTACTGATTGCCTAATTCTATTGTTAGCTGGTTGTTGTTTGATGTTGTCCTGTTTCTGGAAGCATTTTGAAGATTTTGAACTATTTGTAAGCAATCACAGGGTTTATCAGTTTCCAAAAGCTTTCTAGGTACTCATCACACTTCATTCTCTGGAAATTCAGAGGAGCCAGCAAAGATACGTATTTAACAAAATTACCTGGTTTATCTGTTCAATTGTCATTTGCAGTGCGATTGATTTTCCTTTATTCTATTTTACAATTAATATATATATATATATATAAAGGGGCTAGCCTTCTTGTTTAGGTTAGTGGTTTCTAGCAATCTAGCTGACTGTTCGGCTTGGGCTTGTGAAGACACTGGAATTTTTTATGCTTGATTCTTGCAATAGCATAACTATATGCTGTCTGGTCCAATTTATAATGTCTCAACTGGAATATTTCAATTTTTTGGTATTTGTTTCTAACTTAAGTCATGCTTTCAGTTTTTATGTCACTTTTCATTCTTTTTCATGATGAATTCATACAGGGTGCACAAGCCATTGGAATGGGAAAGGAAGCCCAAAGTGTTCCTGCTGCTGCAGACTTGTACAAGAAAGCCAATGATATATTAGGGTATCATTATCGGTTGCTCCGGTTTTGAATGGCGTACTTTGTAACCTCTTGAATAATCATCTCTAAGTTGTCTTATCAGCTGCTGATGTTGTTAGTTGTTGCATGCAGATGCGATCTTCTAGATATCTGCACCAATGGTCCAAAAGAGAAGTTGGATTCAACTGTGATAAGCCAGGTTCTTTCCTTCGTCCTTTCAAATCTGATCTCATGCTTACTTTTCTGGTAACAGTCTTCATTAAACTTTAATGAGGCTCGGTTATTTCTAATATATTTGGTCATGAAAGGATCAGAATCAAATGCAATTGATTTTCTGTTTTCTGGAACTTCTTTGTATAACAGTCTCAATTCTCAATTTTAGGTCTCTTCAAGCTGACTAGTGTTGTGGTTGCCTTTGTTTAACCAGATAATTATATTTTGTAGTAGTGTTTCATTAAAGTTTACTCCTTTTTAACTTTTAGATTCTAGAATGATATATGTTGTGGGTAAAATTATCAAACTTCATTTTCAGTTCATCTCCTGCTCATGTATAATGAAGTGAATCATTTCATTGCAAAGCTGAAAATGTCAACGTAATAACTAACCAACCAAGCCTTAATCACATGCTAGATGGACTCGGCTAAATGGATCATATGACGCCATGAAGTGATATCTTGAGCATGATGCTCATCAATCATGCAGGCAAAAATCTCTTATGATGGTTTCCATAAGTGTACTCTTTGGCCTACCTCTACCTCGACTCTTATTTCCTATCTTTAAATTCTCGCACTTTCTAACTCAAGCATCTAGAGGTCTACGTAGCACATGTTAAGAAAATAAATTCTACAACAATGAAACAACAATAACATGAACACCAAATGAGTTCATATCCTTTGAAGAACTTCAGACTTGGCTAGTTTATACCATTTCCTATTTCTTGGTCTACTTTAGTACTTCAACTGTATTCCCCTTAAGCTAATTGCTCCGATGAATTACTAAAACGCTTAAATCTTCCAACCGCACAAAAAGTGTCATCTCATTCCATCCGTAGTCCCATCAATAAATCCACCATCCCCTCTTCTTGATCTACACCCAGTATTTTATCTTTATGCTTGAATCCCCTGCCTTTATCAATTTCGGCTCCTACTTATTCGGTAACAGTCTCCAACTTATCTTTTCCTGTCAATGGGCCTCTAGTTTTATTTCAGGTGGCCTTTTACTCAGCAGGACACCCTAAGGTTTTCGATTTTTCATTTTGTGGCTGCTGCTTGCTTTCTGAATCATCACGTCGAAGTTGTGATATTTGTGAAATAGAAAGGGAAATACTGACTTCTGAAGCCCAAAGTCATGTTATCTTTGTTTGTTTTGGTCATGATTTATGTTCTTGTTTTGCCTAAAACAGACGTGTGCTAAAGCTGCTACAAAACTGGAATATATGGCCATCTTATAGATATAAACTTGTGTTAATACTAGTAAGAAAGAAAAAAAAGCAAACTTTTTTTTATGGTCTTTGTTCCAGTTAACTATCGGTTTGGATCTTAAGATGTGATGGAATAATTGTTTCCAATTAACACTACATAATTGGCTACTGACACCTACCTTTTCATCCCTGCAGCCTGCAATTTATGTCACTAGTCTTGCTGCAGTTGAGTTGCTCCGAGCTCGTGATGGAGGCCAGCAGGTAATTGATTCTGTTGATGTCACATGTGGTCTCAGCTTAGGAGAGTATACTGCTCTGGCATTTGCAGGAGCTTTCAGGTTAGTATTTGAATTACTATAAAACATTATACCAACTAAACTATTAACTTAACCAGGTGGTGCATTTTACACTAGTTTGTCAACTCCTTGCATGAGCTAAAACTCATTATTCCATCTTTCTATTCTATTCTTCTAGAACATTGTGTTGTCAGATAAATAGCTTTTTTTAGTGGAAGCTGGAATAGCATAGCATAATAGGCAAAAGAACTAATTGTTTCTTCTTTTTTTTTTCTCTTTTGAATCTTTTTGTATTATCTTTTTGAAAATCTAAATTGATGCCTTTTTTTCTTCTCATTTTTTGCAATTTCATTTAGCTTTGAGGACGGACTTAAGCTGGTCAAGTTGAGGGGTGAAGCCATGCAGGAAAGCAACACCTAGCTGGTTAATGATGGTTTATTTAATTACCCTGAATTAGAGGGTGATGACATCCCATATTAATAACGGTTTTGTGTGGTTGTGATCTTCAGAAAGCTGCTGATGCTGCAAGAAGTGCCATGGTCAGTATCATAGGGCTGGACTCTGAGAAAGTTCAACAGTTGTGTGATGCAGCCAATCAAGAAGTTGATGAAGCTGACTGGGTTCAAATTGCAAATTATCTATGTCCTGTAATTCTTTCATACCCGAAACTGCTGCTTCACTTTGTTTATCTTCAGGCTTAAAAAACAATTCAAAACATTGGCAGGGCAATTATGCTGTGTCTGGAGGTCTAAAGGGAATTGAAGCTGTAGAAGCCAAGGCAAAGTCCTTCAAAGCACGAATGACGGTAGTTGATTTTATTACCAGTTTTCTCCCATTACCTCATTTACAGGGTTTTTTTTTTACAAAGAAACCGCTTCTCCAAAGACCCCCTCGATCAACGGCTTACAATGTTTTGGGGCCCGACTTTCAATTCTCGATTAATTTAATACCTCATCTAAAATTGCGAGCCATTGGATCGTGCACCCCTTAAAAGAAACTGTTTCTTTCTATAATTTCCCCATTTATAGGCTGAATACATGGATTCCCCTCTGACATTAGCACCTTAAACTTTCAAAAGTTGGAAATAATAATATTATTTTAACAAGTTCAGATGGTTATTTGTAACTTGAGACAAGTTTAGCGGGTTATATGCAACTTTTGAAAGTACAATTGGAGTGTTTTAGGTTCGGCTACCAGTTGCTGGTGCTTTCCATACAAGTTTCATGGAACCTGCAGTTTCAAGACTGGAAGCTGCATTAGCAGCAACTGAGATTAAAACTCCCAGAATACCTGTTATATCCAATGTTGATGCTCAGCCACATGCTGATCCCGCCACAATTAAGAAGATATTGGCACGCCAAGTAAGCCACTGGCCACTATTACTTTAGGGGAGATTATATAAAGGACCCCCCTTCTGATTTTCGACAAGAGTCCCGAGCAATGGTAAAACCATCGGATCAGTTGTGGGTAGTGTAAAAAATCAGAAGGGAGGTCCTCCAAATGACGTGGAGGACCGGGTCCATTACTTTAGATATATCCATTTACCGACAACTTCCTTTTGATAAGTTATGCAATTTTGCAGGTGACTTCGCCTGTCCAATGGGAGACAACTGTAAAAACCCTTGTAGATAAAGGACTGAAGAAGAGTTATGAATTAGGACCTGGAAAGGTATAATTTCTCTTCAATAAGCTTGTATGACCTGACCCTCTTGTATGTTTATGCTGATAGTGGAGTTACTGAATATGACAGGTTATTGCTGGCATAGTGAAGAGAATGAATAAGGGTGCTGAAATTGACAACATTGGCGCTTAAGATTATTGCATCTCTTTTTCTTTTTAAGGAATTTGTGTGGATGCTACTTTAATTTGAGGAAAAGGGAAACAGCTCGGACTTAAACTTGCACTGTATGCCAACAGTGAAAATTGTGAGATGGCTGTAAAAGTGAAACTTGCATTGCATTGGATGCAGAGTTTATAATTCTGACGCTTTGTACCCTTTTTTCTAGTAATAAAATCGTCTTATCTTATGCAAGGAACAAGTTATCTGTTTGAAAATTTCTCAATGATATATGCATAGCAACTACTAACTATTGGCTTTTGTAGCATCAAATATGTATGTGTTAATCCTTGCAGAATCATGTGTTGAACATTCTTGGCTTTTTTTCTGTTAAGACCATTGCAGAATCATGTCTTGGCTTTTTTTCTGTTAAGACCAGCACTATTGGCAACGCTAGTAAAATAATCAACAAATGCAAATTTAGGCCCTTAGATTCAATATCTAGTAGAATTGAAATAAAGAGCTTTTAACTGAGAGAAGTTACCAATGCCGAAGACACTGAATTTTCTCCATGCTATTCAACAAAACTTCAATTTATGAGGAAAAAGAAGACAATTTGCAACATGTTGACCCTGAATTGAAGATCTCAAAAGTGAAGCACAGACAAGGAATATTTTAAGGGGAGTTGGAGCTTTGCCTCAAGGCCCGAAGCTGAGTGATCCAGCGGTCCTCAGGCACTCGACGGAGCCGATCCGACCAACGAAATCCCTCGCATCGCATTGCATTCTCCGCCGACAAAGGCGCGTTTCTTCGTCTTTCGTCTTCTCTAATCGTCCTTTCTATCGCCGATTTATACGCCTCCCTCGACCTAATCTCCTCCTCCTCCTCTTCGTCGTCGCCCCCGCCGTTCAGATGAAGAGACGAAATTCCGTTCTTAATTCCACCGGTAGAATAGTGGCCGTGGTGTTCTTCGTCTGGAGCTATCGCCGTCGTTGTCCATGGATGCGATCGGCTGGTAATATTCTTCCGCCGCATCACCGGTATTGGTGTCGGAATCGCTCCCGGCGTTGTTATCTGCAACAATAACGAGATTTCTGTAGATTGAAAACGTTTCTAACAAATTTCCAAGGAAAATAAATTACCTTCAAAGAAATCAGCAGAAGCGAGAAATGCGAAGAGTTTCCTCTAGATTCGCAAAAAGAGAGGGCCTCCATATATATGGTTTTCAGACCGGACCGGTCATCGAACTGGTGAAGAGACATACTCATATATTTAAGGTTTAACCGGATTGATTCGGTGGTCAAACTGCATTTTTTATAAACATATTAAAATATTAATTAAAATATAATTATTATTAAGTATGTAAATATAAATTGATCTTACCAACAAATAATAAAAAGTAATATTAATGTTCTATAATATATGTTGATATTTCTATTAAAAATACAATGAAATATAACCTATTGAAATGAGTGAACAACTAAATGAAGTTGGTTGAAATCCGATCATATCTTATAGTATATTGTGAAAAAATTAATAAATTTGGTTTATATTGTATAAAATTTATTTGCTTAAACAACAAATTTATAATTTTAAATACAACATTCTAAATAAAAAGCTAAAATTTTTAAAGAAATAGTTTATTGTTAGATTGAAAGTTATTTTAAAAAGTTAAATATAATTCACTGTATGAAATAATTTAAAATGTAATTGTAAGAAATGATTTATAAATATAAGATCATAATAACAAAATTTACAACCAGCTAATTACATTAGTCTAATGATAATGTATGTTGACATCAATCATGAGATCGGAAGTTCAAACCCAAAGTAGTACTGGTTGGATCGACCAGTTCAACAAAAATTCAATTACTTCTCAAATTAAATAAAAACCGGATGAAATCCGACCGGATCATTAGCTGATTCTGGTCGAATCCGGTCCGACCGGTCGGTTCTATTCGGATTTCAAAACTATGCTATTTATACAACAAATACGGGATTAAAAAAAAAAAAGAAAATTGAAAAACCAAATGCACCAGCCGGGAATCGAACCCGGGTCTATACCGTGGCAGGGTACTATTCTACCACTAGACCACTGGTGCTTAGTGCTTTAGGACAAACAGTTTTATTTAAAATAAAGTTGTATTGTATTTTGCGAAGTTATTTGGAGCCGCTCAAATTTCAATCCGGCAAAGTTGCAGGAGAGAAAGGTGACCTGAAATGGCAATTCCCATATTGTGGGATTCAATTTCCCTGTCAAAATATCCGCTCTTTACTTCCTCTGTTCCGAATTTTTCAAGAAAACCCAGGTGCTTGTGTTCAGCTTCATCCCAACTGAATCCTCCTCTAAGGTTAGCTTCAATTGAATCCAATTTGTTTTGTGTATTAGTGTCAATATCTGACTTTGGCATCTTGGCAGGTCAGCAGTGTGTATTACCATTGGAACACATCTCATACCCCATCCAAATAAGGTTCAGAGAGGCGGGGAAGATGCTCTTTTTCTGAGCAGCTATAATGGAGGAGTCATTGCTGTTGCTGATGGGGTTTCTGGGTATCATACTCTCCCTTTTGCTTATGTTTATTGGAGTTGTTATTCATAGTCGGAAATTACTTAGTCCAGCCAAAATTCAACCTTTTTCCAACAAATTTACTCCATAATCGAACAAAAAATGTACCATTTGATGATTCTGGGCCCTTGAATGCACTGAATTTGATTTTTGGCTGCAAAGTGGATTGGGGAAGGAATGAGATTTTTTAATAAAGGGCAAGGTTGTCTTTTGAACTGACTACACGAAGTAATTTCTGACTGTAAATAATACAAATTGCATTGACCTGCAACCTTTTTCACTTTTTGTGATCTGTGGCTAGTTGGGCTGAAGTAGACGTGGATCCTTCATTGTTCCCCAGAGAATTGATGGCTAAAGCTTTGTCTTTTGTCAGGGATGAAGACGTTGTGCCTTCTTTTCTTCTTTAACTTTGCTTCTTTTTTCTGCTTTTTGCTTGCAAATGTTGATTAACTCAGTGTGGTATATGCCACTTTCACTTGTAGCAGGTTAACTACGAACCCCAAATTCTATTGAAAAAGGCACATGCTGCTACTTCATCTACAGGTTCTGCTGCTGTGTAAGTTCATTTTCAATTCAATTATAGATGCTGTCCCTTTTATGAGATAATTTATCAGGTTTGGTTGCATAATGTTGTCTGAATTTGGTTCAAACTAGTTCAATATTGTGTCATATGTTAACCGAAGAGTGTTGTTCAACTGGATGTGCTGTTATATCCTGCAAATTCAGGGGCTAAATTGCTGTCCTTCATCCATTTTTTTGGTGCAACAATCTTTTATAACTGTTAAACTTTTAGGATCCTTGTTATATTGATTAGAGAGCACACATATATATAAGAATAGTAATCCTAATTCTTTACTAATTAGGATTTTCTATCTATACTATGAATCTCTATATAAGAGATATACTCTAATAATAACGAACTGCTTTTGGTTGGTTAGAATTGTTGCGATGCTGGAGAGACATGGAATCTTAAAGATCGCCAATGTTGGAGATTGTGGACTTAGAATAATCCGTGGAGGTATGCTTCAATGAATAATTTCTCCTTTAGTACTACTTTTATAAGTCAAAGAAATGTAATTCATCACTTGTCTTAAATACAGGTAAGATTATTTTTTCCTCCTTACCTCAAGAGCATTATTTCGACTGTCCATACCAGTTAAGCTCAGAAAAGGTTGGGCAGACCTACATTGATGCAACGGTATGATGGTTCTTTGTTTTAATTTCAACTAGAAGAACATGGCGTGCCATTCGATTTATAATTTCCTTTTCCTTTTTACTATTAGTACTGCACTACTGCTTCAATTATTCTGTGTTCTAACTTCTAAGTTATAATCTGGATTTGGTTGAAAAAAGGTAAGCAGAGTGGAATTAGTGGAGGGAGACACTATTGTGATGGGATCAGATGGTCTTTTTGACAATGTATTCGACGAAGAGATTGTTTCGACAATCGCCAAACACACTTGTGTAATTGAGGCTGGTATGATTTTGCTTTTAAATTTATTGAACTTGTCCCTAATAGCCTCTTGCCTCCCTGAACTTTCAAAGTTCCTCTTAGCCCCTAAAAAACTTGTCTGTAACAGCCTCTTCCCTCTAAATTTGTCTAAAATGTGTCTGTAAACCATGGAATTTCATATGTAAACTTCTGATTAGATAGAGAAAATGAAATTTATGAAAATTCAAGTCGAAACGTGGCGTTTAGGGGCAAACTGGCACATTTTTGTAAGTTGGGTTAACTGCTATTGTTTGGCAAGTTCGGGGGAAGAGAGGAACTTTCAAAAGTGTCAGTGGGGGCAAGAGGCTATTAGGGACAAGTTCAGGGGGTTCAGATTTATTTGGGTATTCTAAATGAAATTCGATTTGATTGGTAGCAAAGGCACTAGCTAACCTAGCTAGCATTCATTCAATGGACCCCAAATTCGAATCTCCTTATGTGTTGGAAGCCAGATCCAAGGTGATGTAGTTTCTCAGAACAAACTAATCAACTTGTTATTCGAGATTTAGTGTTTCGCATAAGTGCATAAAAAATGTTGTTTTTGCCAACAACAACATCAGGGTATTGATGTTCCATTGTGGAAGAAAATTCTGGGGATGAAGCTAACAGGCAAGTGATTTTATTTGAGTTTCATTGACTTGTTTCGGACAAAGATCAAATAAGTTTGGAAAAAGTGCAGGTGGAAAGCTCGATGATATCACAGTGGTTGTGGGACGAGTTGTGAGTTCTTCTGAAACAGAAGCCGAAACTCGGGTTGAATATTACCTCCCTACAACTTCTTGATCATACAAAAGTTGAACTTTGCAGTATATGTTTAATTGAACCTTATAATTGCAATTTATGTTTCCTTTTATTTTCATTTTTATTCATTTCTTCCTACGAATTATTTAAATTCATAAGAAAATAAGGTTCAAGTCGGAGTATTAGGGGAGCTCGATTTTCTTAATGATTAAAAACTGGAGCAGGTTTATGTTGTGAATGTGTTAGTTTATGATTTTTTTTTTAATTGAACTGAATTTAAAATAATTTGTAGAAACGTTGAATTGAACTGGCACATATTAGACTTTTTTTTGAAAGCAACACATATTAGACTTAATTGAAATAGAAGATGAAAAATTAAAAGGGATAAGTAAAAAACCCTCCTGATGTTTCAACTTTCAGCAAAATATTTCTTGATGTTTAAAATCAAGCAAAACGCCCCCTGATGTTTGTCTCTGTCAGCAAAATGAGGGTTGTCCGTCCATTGATTGCTAACTGCTGATGTGGCGTGAGGGTATTTTTGGCAAATTTACTTTTTTAACCCATTTCACAAAAAAACACGTTTACCCAAACCCTAATACCCATTTATACTCATTTTCTAACCCTAATACTCCTTGTCGTCGCCGGAAAATCGCGATTCTGGCGACGGCACGAAAACTGTCGGCGAAATCCTAAACTCCGTCGAGACGGCGGTGGATGGCGACATGGCAAAGGGTGACACGGTGAGGGGCGGCGGCTGAAGAGGCGAGACGGGATCCAAAGGTGCCGAGATCTGAACGCCAGCGTAACGAAATCGGCGGGATCTGAACGGAGGCGGTGAGATCTGTGGTGTTGAACTGGATCGGCGGCGGGAAGGACGGCTCCGACGATATGGGGGCAGGCGGTGAAGTTCACCGGCGGGATGGGATATGAACAGAGACGACAAGATCGTTTGGGTTGAACTGGTTTGGCGATGGGAATGGCGACGGAGAGGGCAATGGGCGAGAACGATAGTTGCAGGAACGACGACGGCGGGGCAGTTCCGGCGAGAAGGCGACGAAGGTTTTTGAGGCTACAAAATGTGAAAGTGACCACTGGAATATAAATACAAAAATGGGTAAATGGGTTGGGTATTTGGGTTAGGGTTTAAGAGATATGGGTAAATGGGTAC
>CAOJBJ011734929.1:0-11686 GCA_948291685.1 Euphorbia celastroides | reverse complement strand
AGACACACCAAAACTGCCAAAATATTTTCATAAATTTGCGTGAAAGGGATTATATATAAAAGAAATAATAAAAATAATGATAAATGGTTATGAAATAATAGGACAAACTGGTAAAAGGAGCTATATTTTTAATTGCCAGAAGAATATATAATGAGATTTTAATTCCTAGTGGGGGAAATTGTAGACATAAAGCATGTTATTACATATATTTAATTACTCCAAACAGAGAGATGTTGGCTTGATTATTTAGAAAAAGGAGGTTGGTTTGATTCTTTTCCAATATTATAATTGTTTCAAATAAAACATGATAGGTTTTTAAATATCTATGAATATTTTCCATTGACACAGTATTATTTAGAGCTTGTTCACAAGTTATAGTCGTCACTCTTCTAATAAATATATGTAATAAAATTCAAATCATGTTTTACTCCAATCTACTCAGTTTATACTATCAATTAAACTACATCTTACTAAAAAATTTAATCAAATTCAAGTAAAATAATATAGTTCGGTCAAAGACACTTAGCATCAATTAGTTACCTTTATTCTGTGCTTCGGTTGACTTTATCAGTTCTTTTTATTTCTTTAACAAACTGAATTCTTGATTGAATGTTCTAATCGCAAATTAACTTTAGGATTTTATGCCTAAACATAACATATACCCAACATATGTATTTTATTGGAGAATTCTTCTAAGATGAAGTTTCAAATAATAATAAAATTTCGATAATTTTTTTCAAGACAAATTAGGACATGGAACACCACATTGTTCATGCGCTAAATATTTAATAATACTAGTCAATAAGATAATTATAAAAATTAGAAAAATGTAAACAAAGAATACTAAAATTAAGTTATAGATATTCAAATTAATAACTATGGTTTCGCCTCCTCAGAGAAAACAGGTTATTTTTTTCCAGTTTTCACTTACGTGTACAGAAAATTATTCATTTTCTTCTTTTAGCGCAAACAAATCTTATCATTATATAGTTCTGTCTTTTCAAAAGCACAAATAGCTAAAACTTTGGTTTTTGGCTCATATATCTTTTGATCATCTCGCTCTTCTAACCACTACAAGCTCCAACTCCTATCGCCGTAAGTCACTTATAAGCACAAAGATTAGAATCGGGGGTGTCCTTTGGGAGGCTCTCTGATTTCTAAGTCAGTAAAAGGTTTGAGGGTGAAAATTGCAGAGTAAAAGTTAGGGTTTTTAGAATATTATACATTTTTACCTTAGATTATTGGGTATTTATAGGTATTGATCTCTCCTTGTTTGGGAAATCCGAATCTCACTAGGATTCGGCTATTCAGGCTATTCTCCGTTTATTTCGGAGTTAGTTCCTCATTAGGACTCAATTAATGTCTTTTCCTTGCCAAACAAGGAAATTAGTATCCTTTAAGGATTAGGAGTTAGTTCCTCATTAGTAGTCTATGCTGCCTAAACAACAAACTTTATTTTTATTACGTCGCCGGCTCAACTGACATGGCCGCCTTGAGCCGTCTCTTGTTATCTTTCACTGCCTGCTGAGCTTTATTTGACGCTCCCCGATAAGCCACACTTAGCTTGTTTGAGACGGTTGGCTAGCCGCCTGGATTCAATCAATTTTTGCTATAATACTATCAATTTTCCATTAGCATTTAGTGAAAACAAAATATTTTGCAGAACTGAACACACCATTTAAGTGATGAAACGATTTGAAATGTAAGCTTTGATAGAAAGATAAAGATTCATCTCAACACCAAAACTAAAACGGTTTGAAACAACAAAAGTGAACTTCACATGCACTCAACTATAGCTTCTGCAGCTCGTCTTGGCTTGTTTTTTCGCCTGCTCCCATTCTGCCTGAATCCCATACTCGGTTTTGCAATCTCTTCATTGACCGACTCCATATTTGCTTTCATAATTCCAGCTCTCTTCCTCTTTTTCCCGTTCTCTACAGCTGCCCGGCTTTTCAAATCATTTCTGGAGATCAAATCTGCAGCATTTTCCTTCTGTTCTTCTCCTTCGCGATTGTCCTTGGTTGGTTTGATTGGCCTTCCTCTTCTTCTGTGAGCTGCAAGTACTTTTTCTTCTTCACAGCTGCCTACATTTTCCTGTGTAGCTATTGTGTTCTGCTTCTTTCCTTTCCCTTTTGCTCTACCCATACTCCCGAGCTTCAAACACTATCTGAAATCTCGGTCAACTAAAACTTTTGGATCTTAGGATCGGATAGAGGCCTAAATCAATGCTGTGCAACATTTTAACAGATTCACATTTCTATATTAGAATTTAGAACTTTTGTTTTGAACAACAGAATAATGTCATTCACAATATGCATCCATGCTAAAACAGATGGCTATAATCAACATGAAAGCAACTGAAATTGAGATCAGTATAAATGTATAATATCACTATGAAATGAGCTGGACCAGAGGGAGCGATTTCAACAGACTGGTCAAAACACAGCACAATCACCCAAAATCAACAAATTTAGCAAACTGCAACTACTGCTAGTTTCATCCATACAACAAACCAAACAAACTTTAATCAACGATAACAAAGTTTGATTCTTTTTCTTCCTTGGGGAAAAAAATACTAAAGCTTCGTTCATTAACAAGACAATAAAAACATAAAGTCTCGGGATTTGCAATCAGGGTGACGAAAGTTGAACATCAAATCCCAGATCAACTTAACAGGATAAAGCTGAATCTATGCTATGGGGTCTTAAAACTAATCATCAGTTTCAAATAAAACCCTAGGCTCTTATCCAATCTGTAACATGTTAAAGCCGTAACTCGTATTCTTAACTGAGAAAAAACAATCAGATTTCAACATAGAACGAATCATTATAAAATAAAAACATAAAGGGGAAGTGAGATATGGAGCTGACCTCACAGAATAAATCCACTGCTTATTGAAAAAGAATCCACGGATGAAAATATTCAATTTGTTGGATCAACAAGCAATTGGGAACCAATTAAAGATAATGATTCTGGCTAGCTTGTAGCAAGGATCAAAGAACACCGACAAAACGAGTGAAAAGAAGCAATTTACGAATTTGAATGTGAATTTAAAGAATACCCAGATCGGAACATATGCAACTTAAGCGAAGAAGAACAAAAACGATGGAGAGTTTCTTCAAGTGGAGGGTGAGAGAAGTACTCACAACTAACTGCACAAGCGAAGGCAGTTGTTGAAGTAAAATGATGGAGCTTATAAATATATTAATTACATCATACAGTTTTTATTTTATTTTATTTTTTATCGTTTCGGAAATTAGGCGCAGATATTTGAGAAAAAAATCAAAATAATTTCATTTTACTCCATAGTTTTTATATCCAAATTACTTTTCCATCCTTTTGTTTGGATACTTTTTGTCGGTATAATCTGCAATCTATTTGTTTAACGCTTTTTGCATGTTCGTGTTCTTTAATCATCATCGATTCAACCTTAATTTTTAATTAATGCAGCTGTTTTTAGATTGACTATCTTTCAAAGTAAGGTCCTATTCTCTTCAACTTTTAAAACCTGAACTGAACTTAACTTAACTAAACTTAACTTAATTTAACTAGACTGAACTGAACTGACCTAAACTGAATTGAACTGAACTTAATTTGTTTACATTACTTTTTCATTTAAAATTAGTGGATCTGACCTGAACTAAACTTAACTGAACTGAACTGAATTTAACTGAACTTAACTGAACCAATTGAAGGTGAATAGAACATGGCCTAAATATCCTAGATATATTTCCTTTGAGCCGGAAAGTTTCAGATTTGCAATACTGATTGATTGATGTTATAGAGTAAACAAATATTTTAAGATTGTGAACTTTGTTAGTTGAAGGTTAAGATTACATAAACTGCAGGTAGAGTTGCAAACGGATAGGAGATTTTTCCACCTAGATGGGGACGGGAAATCTCGATAAAATTCCTCGTGATTTGGGAATGAAGAATATTTTATCTTTAAATTATTAATGGAAATGGAGATGGAAAAAGTCTCCGTCTTGAAAAATCCTAATTCAGGCTCCATAACTCTACTGGGGATTTCCTGAAAAAATTTCCAAACAAATTCCCAAATTTGAATAATTTTATAATAATATATTCATATATAAAATCAAACAAATTATATAACATATATAACTTAAAATATGGATATGTAGACACTAAACGATGGGCCTGATAGTTAGGTTAGAAGGGGTTGGGCTAGTGCATGTGTACTTGTCTTCATTCTGCTGGTATTTCATGTTTGGGTACAAATGATTTTTTTTATTTTTTTATAAGAGGTACAAATGAATATTTTTGTTTGTTTTTGCGTCTAAATTGATTTGCCATTGTGGTGTTTCTGTTGCTGATTTTTTACGTTGTGTGACTCAGTACTTGGTCTTTCATAGAACTAGCAAAAAGGACAAGTCTCTGGAATTTGAAACATGTGTGTTTTGTTTCTCTATATCAATAATTTTCTTTTATCTTAATGGGGAATGGAGAAGTCTCAAATGAAGAATAGGAAATCCCCAGTTTGGAAACGGAAAAAATATATATCCCAAATCCTTAACGGAGATGAAGATGAATTTTTTTTCTCCAAATTCTTAATGAAAATGGGAATGAAAAATCCATTAATCGCCCCAATAAGCTTCGTTTGTACCCCGAGTTGCGGGGTTTATACTTTATTTTCGTAATAAATCTTGTCTAAAAACATGCTTGTCTGATAATATAAGTGAGTTTAGTTGGTTTGTCTTTTGTTGTATTTATGTTCGGTGTTTTAACTTTGGTAAATTATTTTGAAATTTTAAAATTGTATATGTTTAGTCTGCCAATCATGCTGTGTAAATTTTAGTTAATTTGAAGAATTTAACTCTATATTTATCCACTTATAATTAGAAGTGTAATTACATCAAATTCAATAAGAAAATAACACGAAATGACAAGATAGTTATAATAACACACAAATCCCATAATAAGATTTAGGTTAATAAGGTTCATTTTGTCTTCCTATATGCGTTATGGAAGAGACACTTGCAGATAATTACTTCTTTTTTGTACACGACAAGAGTAACCACTCGCATCGTTGGAGCCAAAACAACGACCCTAAAATTTTGAGCCATGCCAGCTTAGAAGTTTGCTGCTTTAATGAAGAAGTACGACAATAGATAATACCTTATAGGTACTCTTAGTCTTAATTGAGTAACAGCCCGAAACTTCATGAGGCCAATACAAACGATCCTCTCTAAGGTAAATGAGTAGAACCGTATATAAAATTAAACGCCGTTCATTTTCATTGAAGGAGGAACTCCTCCCATCTATACCAGTGTATTCTACATCTATCCCCAATATTAGATGTCCACCAAAAAGAATTCAACATCTTATGGATTGCTCCACACAAGCTAGTCAGTAAGCGACATAAGGTAGGCCGGAATAGATTGTAAAACAAACTTAATCAACACCTCCTTACCCCCCTCTAAAGAATTTAGCACGCCAAGAATTTATTCTCTTCCAAATCCGATCTCACCAATAAAAGCTATTTTACTTCTACCAACACACATAGATAGGCATTCCCAGGTACATGGTGGTTTCTGAAGATTTGGCAAAATTTGTTCATAATGACCATCAAGGTTAGAGCTAAAAGCGATGGACGACTTTTTGAAATTTACTTGTTGTCCATAAGCTTTTTTCATAATCCAACAAACAATGTTTAATAGCAGCACATTCAAACAGGGAAGCACGGAAATAAAATAGCTATCGCCAGCAAAAAAAATAAGTGGGATATACCAGGAGCCAACTTAGCCACCCGACATCCTGTCTAACAAAAAAATGGCGGTCAGGTGTCTGCTTATCTTCTTGAAATTTCTTTTAATATAAGAAAAACGTGCAATTTCACACTAAAACTCAACTAAAAATCAGTTCTATTGTTGGAAACGGTTCATCGATAGTCACATTCGAACATAAATCCACACATAACGAAGTTGGCAAAAAATAGCAAAACTTTGATTTAATCTCTCTCAAGAAAAACAAAACAAAATAGCAGCTGACGGGAATCCAATTTTCGTTATATACTAATTTACAGAAGATACCCTATAAAGCATATTTCTGAAGTAACTCAACACCAACAATCCAAACAACCAAGATAAACAATACACCAAAATCTTCCAACCTCATCTAAGGAAAAAATGCACACGGGACTAATGGCGAATTCAGGGGCATTGTACCTAAGAGAAATAGGCAAGATGAGGCGACTCATTAAGCGGCGTCTCGAACTGTACAACCACAGCCTCCTCCGCCATTATCCACCCTTCATTCAGTTTCTCTTCATCACATTGGTTACCACAACTCTGAAATAACCACAACACCACTTTCTTTTAACTCATACATGCTTTCTCCTTTAAATGTAAACAACCGAAAAAGAAAAAAACACTCACATTCGAGCAAGTATATGCAAGGAGAGTCATCCAGTTCCAATTGTGCACAGCGCTCGTTTCAGAATCCCCCAAAGCATCTTGCAGGAAATATATTAAAGGCGGCATTAGCTGCATCTCATACTGCCTTAATCCACCACAGAGTTTACACTTCCCCGGGTCTCCCATTTCTGGTGCTGCTAGAAGAGGCTTTCCACCATATAGATACCTGAATAAAAGCAACCAACTGACGGGGCGGACATTGAAGGCTAAACAATAGGAAGTGTAAAAGCAGAGGCTAGATACCTGAAGCATTGTTCCGGGTTAGCATCCAACTTCTTTTTGAACTTAAGATATGTCCTGTCTGCAGTTAAGGCTTTGTCATATTCATAAGCTTCATCGGCCCATACTTCTTGCTCCTGGTTTTCCTTATCCGTGTTTTTCTCCATCATGGAAAGATCAGAGTAGTTTGAGCATATGGAAGCAATGTCCCCTGCTGATGATTCTTCCTGGGTATAAAGGTAAAAACAAGGAACCACTGCAATAACAAATAATGAGAACCCGACAAATTAACAAAATACTAAATACGTTCATATTGCTAAAAAGTATTGATGATGGAAAAAGCAAATTACCTGGAACATCTATTTCTGCTGATTTTCCAGTTTGACTCATTGATGGTGAATTGATGAGGGGCTCGGTTTGCACATTCTTAGTTGGTTTTTTTGAATTTGAAGCCAATAATCCTGCTTCATAAAGTGCTTTACTCAGATCATCGAGATCAATATCCTCGTCACTTTCATCATCCAACCAGTTAGTTTTTGAGGCTGAAACAGGGGAAGTTAAAGGAAGTGCTTCTTCAGAACTTGTAGATGGCTCTACTTCTACTTCTTTGTCCAACTTTTGAAGGCGAAGGACACGCCAACTGAAAATCATCACCAATCCAAAAGAAAATATATAATGGAAAAAAAACTCATAGATAATAGAAAAGGAATAACCAGGTAATATATAGTACCTATTTGGAGAAGACCCACATTCTGGCATTATACAACCAAAAACCAAAATGAGACGATTTTCAACTGTGAAACTTCCATTGGAAACTGGAGCATAAACCTGAGCCACAAGACAAAGCTTTCTTCCACAGATGCTACAATTTAGCAGATTTGGTGCTAGGCTCTGATAAGGAAAAGGCCAATCCTGTTCAAAGTAGAAGAAATGACAAGATTATTAGAAAATATATATCACATATATGTCTACAAACAAAGTTACTTGAAATAAAAAGATTGTTACTAACAGGAATTCCACCGATTTTAGTTATATAACAGTCAGATAGCTCACGATTGTCATCTGCCCATGGTCCAGGCATGCCTAGTAAGACTCGGCCCATTATTTCTCTTTGCTATTTCAACAAAAAAGAAACGACAATATAAGAATAGAGACGTTCATAAAATTCAGAATGAGTAAATTCGCAAAAGAATAGAATGGAAGAAGCCATAACACAGGGACACAGGCTAGCCAAACTGCCACAGAGTAAACAGTGGTTCTTGAGGAATAATAGTAATAACAATCAAAGCCAAATTGGGGAGCATATGGAGATAGAAGGAAAAGATTGTCAATGGATGCATGAAGAAGACCACAAACAACAAATGCTGATTATCAGTCCAACACATCAACATAGATGCGAGAGCTATTATAGAGGAACTGTTTGATAAATGGATACAATGAGGAGAAGCCAAGATGCAAACCATGATATAATTTCAGAAGTTTAAATATCGAATGCAAGGAAATGGAATTCAAGGGGAGATAAGTTACAGAACCTAATTTCAAACTGACCAGCTTAATAATGCATCGTGAAATTCACATTTTGCTACTACAGAAGGACCAAACATATAAAAGAAGCAACTGATAATGAGATCAGCTTATCTATGTGATGAAACAAAGCTAGTTCCAGCAAAAAAGTTGAAATAACTCTAAAATCACAGGAAAGAGTAAATAATGTAAATTTTTATCTCATTTAAGTGATGTGAGGCTTGATATAGCAAACCTCTAAATCAGAGCAACTTGCCTTCTTCCTTGGGTGAAGTTATCAAAGGTCTTATTTCAAATCCGCCCGACAAATGGGAGCACATAAAGAGATATTAGAGGTGAGAAAAGTAATTAACATCAAATCCCAGGTTAATCTAACAGAATGATCAATCTAGCCAGCTTCATATTCTAACTTCTAAGTCATACAGGGACAATAAAAAGAACAAAACTTGCACAGTTGGTTTCCTCAGAAACTTTAGGAACTCAAATCTTTAATCTAGGTGAAGCAAATCATAATCATTTGGAATATTCTAAACAGGAAAGAAAGAAATATGATTCGAATATAAACGACATCATTGTTTTTGTTACTTTGCTTCAGCATATAAGGAAAGAAATAGGAATCTGCCACTTACATCTTCATTGAAAATTAGCAAGCAACACATTTACCAAAGGTAACCAATGACCCCATATCGAAAAGGTTCTGATTTTATAAGCACTTCAAATAGCAAATTGCCAAGAATAGCAAACATGTGAACTACAAATATTAAGGGTAACAGTATATTGCCTCCTTACTTTAGAGGATTACAAATATTAAGGGCGACCAGCCTACAAAATGGAGAAGTCATTGTTGAAGGATAGTACGTTCATTACAAATCATCGATTACCCTTCATTTATTTCATACTGGCACCTCATCACCGATTTCAACCCCCACACATATTTATGTGAATTTTGTGAAACTATAATAAAATTTAACTATTGAAGTCACATCTACAAAGAATTACAAAAAAAAAATTGATTGAAACTCAACATATTTTGGTATTTGGTTTAATGAATAAGTATAACTGGGAAACCTATTAGAACAACTTGTAGTAAGTAGAAAACACAAAAATATAATGAATGAATTTGGAGCAGCACAGACCAAATGATACACTAAATAATCATACTCACAGTGGTTTCATTCAATCAAATTAGGATTACCAGTTAGGAACTTTTTCATTGAAAACTTAAAAACTTACAGAATTCAACAGATGGATTGCTTCAAGCAGGACGAGGTATATTGGCGTTTGAGTTTCAGATGTACGGCGTCGAACTCAGTCTCGTTCTCTTCTGTTTCTGCTCTGCCGGTGATTTTTTGTGTCTTTAGGGTACAGAATCGACGTCGTTGTATTGTTAATAGAGGATCTAACGTCGTCGTTTCTCATATACATAAATCTTATCGGCAATCAGAAACACTCCTTTGTTTCCTAGTGAAGCTGGAGCTGTGAAAAAATGGTTGCAAAAGGGGAAATTCTGGTTCTCTATCGATCGCTTCTGCGCACAGCCCGCCAGTTCCCAGACTATAACATCAGAGAATACGCAAAGCGCCGGACCGTCGACGGCTTTCGCGATGGCCGGAAACTTTCGGAGCCGTCTGCCATATCCGCCGCGTTCTCCGACGGCAAAGCTCAGCTTGAGGTGGCTAAAAGACAGGCGGTCGTCTATTCTCTCTACGCCCCCAAAATCAAAAGTGTCATGGAGGTCCACTTTTCTTCCTCTTCTTTCAATTGAGTGTTTGCGGTAAACTGATCATTGATTTGAATAAAGCGAGCGCTAAAACTTTGTGCCTTTGTAAGCAAGTTTGATTTCCAACTTCAATTCGGTCGTTTGCGTTCATGATTGTATAATTGATCTCACCTAGAACTTGTGAGTTGATTGATGCGTTTTTCTTTTTTGTTTAGTCTCTAGTGGGTTCCAAAGCACAATTTTCCATACTTAAAGTTCCACTTTTTTGCCATATTTTGGTCATTTGATGTTTGAATTTTAGTTCTATGTAAGAATAAAATCATGAGGATTTCACCAAATTTCAGTCTTTGAGTCGGATCCCTAATTAAACCAATCTTGTAGAAAGTTGCTGTGGACCATTTGTGTGTAGAATTAGTGGGAGCATCTGAATAGTTCAGTTGATAAGTCGATGAATCCTTAGGTAATATCAATAGAAGTGCCCTTCTTTTTGGCTCCCTTGGAGTTTTGATTTCTGTTTTTGTCATAACTCATTTCTCTGCTGAATTTCATCTATGCTTCCTCCAGCAAGTGTGGAATGCTTCTGTAGACTCCCTGAAATAGGTTGCTTGGAATTATATCCAATTTGCTTATAATGCTCTACATCGTACCAGAAACTAGAAAGAGTAGACAGAAACAGAATAGCCCTCAAAATGATTATCTCATCCAAATTTTCACATTGGAATCCTTTCAAATTCTCTGTCTCTGCAACACTTGAAGAATACCTTGCACGCTAGTAGTTGTGAAGATCAAAACCCATGATGCAGGTGCTTCTAACTTGTATCAGTTTCTCTATATATAGGCACTTTATACAAGTATATGTCCCTTATTTCAGCTGAAACTTAGTATTTCTACTAGTTCATAAACCCTATCTACTCTGGAGCTTTAAGCATTTGGTTGGATTCTTACAGCTGAAAGCATAATTTGAATGCTTATTGGCTCACTCTGCTGCTCATTTATGTAATTTCTAATCTATGTTCTTTCCTTTTTGATGATGTGTAAATTCTGATACCGGCTTGATAAGTTGGAGATTAATGCATTCTATATACTTCACATTTCTGAGAATTAAGTGTCATGATTATTTTGGGCTGCCAAATTATTCTGGTATTTCATTTCCTTGAAACATGCTGCTGAAGTTTCTTTTGCAGTTTTATGCAACTGCAACTGATTTGTGTGTGCTCTCAATTCTTTCTAGCAAGTTTAAAAGTTTCAGTTCGAAATTAGAAATGAGTGATGCGCGTAGGCTCTGATATGATTGATCCATTTGTCTAAACTAAACGTTATGTTTGAGAGAAATAAAGCCTGTGAAAATGGTTTACTTTGACGTTTTAGTGCTTCCATTCGCAAGAAAGTGATTCTAATTGTTGGGTGCTGCTCAAAGTGCTCTCGGATTGGGCTTGTCAATGATGGGTTTCAGGGCCCGAGCCCAAATGCTGTGCGTTTTGTATGAATTAGGGTTAGGTATATAAGCTCTCATTTTTTCTTTCCAGGTTATAAAATCACCTTTTCCATCAAATTTTTCTAAGTTTACTTTAGCTATTGACATGACTAAATGTGACAACTAATCACAGGAAGAAAAAACAGAAAGAGAGGAAGATTAGACTGACTCTATTTGATTCTAATTAGGTTTATCAAAAACTACCTAATTTCCAGAAACAAGGAAATTCATACAAGTGGCAGTCAGCTAACAAAAAAAGACAGGAGAAACAGAATATACAATGTGTCACAACAAAAAAGGACAACTCTCAGCAGG
>CAOJBJ011733485.1:0-12064 GCA_948291685.1 Euphorbia celastroides | reverse complement strand
ATGACTTTTTAGCTTTAAAAATATTTAATGCAGTTTTTTGCTTATCTTTTAAAAACATCATCTCTGATCAGTGAAGACTAACTTTCGCTGATGCTGACACAACACGCGTTGAGAGATTAGTCTCAGCGTGCTTTTCAGTGTGAAGGATTTAAATGCTCGATGAATGTGTGCATTGATATATCAGCATCGCTGAGTATTCAGTGGGTTAATTTAAAAACAGAGTAAGAAAAATATCACCAACAAGATTTTATCCTAGTTCAGCAGCTTGTGCCTACTCCAGTTCCCAGCTTTAATCCACTAGTGCCTCCTTATCGACGGAGAAGCCTTCTTATAGAGTTTTCCAGAGAACAAGTACCCTCCTCTTTCTCTTATGATCTAACCCAACTGTTGGATACTCTCTCCAGCAGTTCACTCAGTTTTACAAGAAAATTTTAATTCTTCTCTTCACAAAACGTGAAAAAAATTACAACAGAATTAGTTTCTAACTTGTTACTAGTATTTCTCTCGAATATGAAACTGTTGAGAATTTGACAGAAATTTTGCGTTTGATCGAGATTTGAGCAGAGTTTCGACTTTGTAGAAATTTCTTCTTATTTTTCTTCGTCTTTGATTCTCCTTTTATAGCCATGAAAATATTACTGTTGATTTCAGATCGTTTAGAAATTTTCTAACTAAAAGTTAGAGAATTCTACCCGTTGCTCACAACGATAATTTTTCATTGGAGGCTTCTCGTTCTTGGAGACCACAATTGCTGCAAATTCTGAATTCTTGAAACTTTGATCTTGAGTTGTTGAATTTTGACTGGAGTTGCAATTTTTCAAGGTTACTTTATGCCGGAATTAGGTACTGCGCATTTCATGAGTGTCAGGTGCGTCATTCCGTGTTTTGCTTCACGCCTCCCGCTTTTTCAGATTGCATTAAATGCGCGCTTGTCGCTTCCTCAGACCGCATTAAATACGATGTATTTCTTGTCGGACTTAGACAGATGGACATAAGACAAACTAACTTTTTGCGTCAGCGCTTATGCCTTCATCAGCGCGATTATCCATCAGTGAACTTCTCCCACTTTACTTCATTGCGTGACTTCTTTCGCTGAGAGTTCCTTTAAGCCAAAGCAAAACGACCTTCAGCGAAGCTTTAAGCATCAGCGAGACTGGTCCTACACAAATTATTGAATTTTGATTATATCTTTACAAATTACCGAATTTTCATTATAAAAAGCGATTGTTGGTTGGTTCGATTATGCTTTTACTGTAATTTTGGTTCGTTGTCGTAAAATTATAATGCAAATTCGATTAACACACAATTTGATTCGGTTCAATTTTTGTCTTCAAACTTTGCATTTTTAACTGAACCGATATCATATTGTCGAGAGTACATCTAAATACAAATAAACTTGTACAGATAAAATAAATAAATTATCATATATAAGTTTGACACTAGAATAGAAGTAGATAGAAATTTACATTATTACATAAGTATGCAGTGTGACTTTGTTCTAATTTTTAAAAACATGTTATGTTCACTTATAATCACTATATTTGATTCCAATAAAAGTTATAGTAATCGGTTTTGTATTTGATCTCACTATTAAACTAATTTTAAAAACAAAAACAAATAAAAGTGACAAATAATGATAGTTACGAAAGCATTAAACGAGATTTAATTAACTAAAATATTGATTTAACGAGGATGAATAGATGCACTAAAAGAGTAAAAGAGGTGAAAAGTTGTCAGATATTTAATATTTTATTTATTGTTGTACACAGTTTTCAACAAGTCTTTTCTTTCCTTTTTCTCTTCCTCTTCCTCTTTCTACGTCATTTGTTATTTTCTTAGGAAGTAGTGGCTTTTTCCGGCCAAAATCTGGTGGGGCACTACTCTCCTCCAATTTCTACACCAAAGAGACAGAAAGAAAAAATTGGGCGTTCGGTGGGCACTTGACCCACTGGTTCCCTTTTCCCTCCGCATCTGTAATAAAAATAATAATCTTTCACATAAAATATATTGTGAATGTTTTAAAAAATATTAGGCACTAGTCGGACGGTCGAAGCTTCAAACACCTGGGCGAGGTCTCGGTGCCGTCTAGGCGGAATCGTAATTTTTTAACTTTTAAATATTTTTTAGTAAATAAATATAAATTTACTAATTAGCTTTTGATCAAGTGGTACATCTTTCAATGTGTTGGTGGGAGGATTAGGATTCAAATCTCAGCCTCTTTAAGGATATATAATTATTCAAAAAAATATAAATTTAAACAAAATGAAATTATTAGATGATAAAATATTTGAAAATATATTTTTCATTATATTTTAAAAATTTTAGATGTTAAATTTGGTATAAACATTCTTATTTGTAGCAGTAAAGTATATTAATTTTTCATTTCAAGATTCAAAATGATAAATTTTTTTATAATAAAACTTCAATGGACCTTTATTTGACTAATTAAGCTATTTTTGTGGATAAAATTTTTTTATAACATATTTATTATAAATATTAAATTTTTAAAAGTTGAGTCGAGACGGTGCTTAGACAGAAAAAATCGGACTAGACGGTGCCTAGGTGGCTATAAGTCGACTCAACACCTGAAAACGCCTGAAAAGCCAAGACGTGACGGTCAACCCATAAAATGACGTTTAGGTGGGGCCTAGACAGTGCTAGACGGAAATTTTTAAAACAATGGTATTCACACATTAATTAAGGAAAAGGGTTATTTAAACGTGTACGTGTGTTACGTTAAAATTAGGTCCGCACCAAACCTTGATTACTGGTCATGTTTGAAAATCATTTATACAAACACTCAAGTCCGAGCTCGCAAAAGCCAATACATTTTTTGTTGTCATGGTTTTTTAAAATAACATGTACGATATGCCAAACAAACAAATATATTTATAAAACCCTAACGTTTTTTACCTTTCTCTTTTTCAGAAAAGAGTTTTTCAGGGTTTTTTTTCCCTCTCATTCTTTGCTTTCTTGTCTTTTTATTTTGTTGGAATAAGTTGCATACTTTTTCATCATCTTATACGTGTTTCGTCTTCTTTAATCACATGATCGTTGCTACATAATCAATCTTAATCTTCAATTGGGTTGGACTTTAACCGCTTTATACAAGATACTTAGATATCTTTCACTGTAGACACCTCAGATCTATCTCCATTGAGAAAGAGAGTTTCAGCTTCCAATACTGGTTGATGTTATGGAGTAAGAAGATCTTTTATGATTGTGGAATTCGTTGGTTGAAGGTTAAAAAAATATAGGTTGCAGGGTTTATATTTTGTTTTCGTAATAAGTGTTATCCAAGGACATGTCTGTCTTGCTGTAAAAGCAAGCTTGTTTGTATTTTTTCATGTGTATGTCTGGTGTCTTAACTTCGTGGATTATTTTTGAATTTTTGTGGGCGTCTATGTCAAGTCTGCGAATCATGTTGTGTATTTTTTAGTTAATGCAGTCGATTCTTCGACAGGCAGGGGGAAGTGTTATCCAAGGACATGTCTGTCTTGCTGTAAAAGCAAGCTTGTTTGTATTTTTTCATGTGTATGTCTGGTGTCTTAACTTCGTGGATTATTTTTGAATTTTTGTGGGCGTCTATGCCAAGTCTGCGAATCATGTTGTGTATTTTTTAGCTAATGCAGTCGATTCTTCGACAGGCAGGGGGATTTAACTTTATGTTTGTCCACCTTTGATTAAAGCGGTAATTACTTATAGTTTGATTTAATAGACTATATCTTTTAGTAAAAAAATAAAAAATATATTTTACTTTTTATGTGTATATTATATTTAATGTTTTTAATCTATATATTTTAGATTGTTAAACCTTTGACTATATTTTAAGGGTTTGGGTAAAAATTGTAACAACATGCAAAATTTGCACAAGTTTCTATCCAATTGCATCGTGGGATACTCAGTTACCAATTTTCATTTTTTTTAAAAAATTATTTATGAATGTTGGATATTTAGTGTAATTGGGATTAACTAAGTTGCCAAATGTTAGTAATATTTCATCGAATAATTTGGGAGAGTGCGGAGTGCACAATTATTTGAGATTGTTACAAAATTTAAGCCTAAAATGTGATAAAAATGTCAGTTGCAACGGTTTCTTGCAACGGTTTTATAACGGTCACGATAAATCAGTAAAACTGACTTCCGGTGACTGTTATTGGCAGCTGTTTTAGAAACCGACGTCAAAGGTATTGTGACTGTCTGAACAGGCACATCTTTTGTAACTCTGTTTCTGAACAGACGCGTCCTTTCGCAACACTTTTCTGGAAAGGACATGATTTTTCGGTTTTGGTCTATATAAAGACAATTTTGGCGTGATTTTGCAAAAGATGACACAGAGAATTTTGTGATAAATTCTGAAACACCTTTCAGAGTGACTTTATGGCAATTATTGGCAACAATCTTGAGAAAAGAGGGCGACTTGTGCTACGTTCTATTTTTCTCTGTTTGGTTCTTAATCTCACTACATTCAATATCAAGTTCTTCCATTTAATCTCTGATTTTATCCCGTTGAACTTTCGGATTAGAACCCCGAAAAAGTTTCAATCGGAAAGTGATTACACGACTTCAGAGATTTCCAAGGAATTGATTCGGTGTTCATCTTCTTTGTGTTTCTTCGGGCGATTCTTCAAAGCATTCTTGTTTGTGTTCTACTTTTTCAGAGTTAAATTCCCCAACACAAGATAGCAGAACATTCTATAGGAATGCTGACGTGGACCGTCAACTTCTCAATGGTCTCCTAGTCGAAGATCACATACCCAGTTGATACTGCTATATTATACACCTCTAGTTTAGAGCCAATTCTTTTTGCCTCATCCGATTTCTCTGTTTTTTTTTTTCTCACGGCTCAAAAGGATTTACCTGGCTAAGTCTTCTCAGATCGGGCCTCATTCTTTTCATGCAACTTCATCGGGATATGAAGAAATTCCAGCCGAGGTAGAATTATTTAACTAGTAAGGGTTATTGTAAAAATGCTAGTGATTGGCAATTCAGGTGCATTGTAAAGTACCTATAGTGAAATGCTGTAAAAGTAGCTTAAGCAATTAAATTTGGCAAAAATGCATATTTTGGACAATCTCGAATTTTGTCATTGTCTTAATAAAATACTTTTATTTTTTAATATAATAGGCGGGCATTTAGTTTGTTTTTTAATATATATATATATATATATATATATTGGTTAATTCTTGTGACGAAAATTCCTGCATTCGAAAGAGCTAATATTTATTTGGATAGAAACAATCCAAATAATATAACTAGCAAATGGATAAAATAAATTTTATAGAAGATTTCTGTTTCACATTATCAATACACCTGTTTTTTCTGCTTTTGTTTATATTCTTATCCAAATCAAAATTAGTTAAGACTTTAATTAGATGAATGCAGGTGAATAATGAATGAAACTAAGATGAATTAAGTAATTAATTATAAATCAGATAACAAGAACTATAAATAAACAAATAAAAAGCGATAATTAAATTACAGCAAGATCAATCCTAACACACAAATGTATAGTAAATAGCTAATTATCCATCAATCCAATCTAAAATTAGATTATACTAAAAATGACATGAGTAATTAACTAATTATATTTAGTATATATACCACGTGAAAAAAACATTAATACTAGGCTGAGGGTTAATCTCTCCACCATTTTCTCCTTGCCTAATCCTCTCCGAAGTTTTGTAGTCTCCATTTTTTTATATAAAAAACATTAAACTAATGTACCATATATAAAAAAAATTTGAGTCAAATATATATTAGGAGAGATAACACTTTTTTGTTATAGTTTCTAAAAACATAAAAAATAATAATTAAACATGCCGGCTATTGTGATCTCTGGAGGTGATGGCTCAACTCCGGAATTCGAAGGAAGGATTACTTTTACTGTAGTATTATGTGTGATGATTGCTGCATCTGGAGGTTTAATGTTCGGATACGACATTGGAGTCTCGGGTAATTTCTTATTAATATTTTGCACGATTGATATTGTTTTTTCGAAAAATTTCATGATATGCGCAATTGCTCTTATTGTAGATAACAAAAATATTTTCCCTACAACTCAAAAATTCAGAATTTGAGGTATTACACAATGACTGTTTTTTCACCGTGGAGATGGAAATTGGCGACAAAATTCTTTTGCTTTAAGGCATATCTAAAAGTTTTCGAGAAATTTTTACCAGTGGCTAGAAAGCTAATGCTTCACCATCGCTCTTTTTACGTATCAGCAAACTAGCAATGAATTAAGATTATATTATCTTTCATCGCTTTTTGAACTTTCATTTTACCCGGATTAATTACTCCTAAAAATTCTAATATTATTGCATATTTTCCCTTGCAACACATCATATGAAATCCCAAACTCCAAAAAAAAATTCAATTTATTTTTTTGAAAAATTAGAACTTTTTGAAGAAACCGAGATTCAATTCAATCTAATAATATTCAACTCGTTTTATTTAATATACTCACAATTTTCGATGTAAAACTATTAAAATTTAATAAAATTTATCAATGTTAGCCTACTATTTAATTTTTTTTTTTTTGTGTAATTGAAAAATGGGCAGGTGGAGTAACAGCAATGGACGATTTCTTGAAAAGATTTTTCCACCAGGTATATGAAAGGAAGCAAAGGGCAACAGAAAACAACTACTGCAAATACGACAACCAAAACCTACAACTCTTCACTTCGTCCCTATATATCGCTGCTCTCGTCGCCAGTTTTGTCGCGTCGAAAACTTGCACCCGATACGGCCGAAAGCCCACAATGCAACTGGCTTCCTTGAACTTCATCATCGGAGTTGTTCTCAGCGCTCTCGGTGTTAACATGGCTATGGTCATCGTCGGCAGAGTTTTTCTTGGGTTAGGAGTCGGGTTCGCCAATCAAGTAATCACTCTTCAAACTTTTTTTAAGGAAGAAACGGGTTCTTTAACAAATTTTTGAAGAAGTATTAAATTATATGAAAATTGAAAATTTATGGGTTTCAAAACATTGCGAGCCCCGTTAAGTAGGGTTTTTGGAAAACCGATTCTTCCTGAATTTTCCCCTTTCTTCATTACCTGCTTAAGCATGTTTTACGGGTCGAATAACATACATTGCTAGCTCGATAAAGTTGTTCCGCTTCAGCAACTGTAAACTCCAAAAATGTCGTGGTTTTTTTCAAACTTAAATGCACCAGTTTATTTTAAATGTCACGTGTCAGTTTCTGGTTGATTTTAAATTTTATGTTCGATTTTTTTCACCAACAATAAGTTGAGAGATTGAAATTTAGGGCAAATAGGTGCCTTTTTGCATGTCCAAACAGATATCACCAGGACCCAAAACAAATTTAAAGGCTGACAAATAAAGTTGTATTAAATAAATCCGTAAATAAACATTTTTTACTCGTATCAAAATAATCAGTTTTAGTTTCTAACTTTTGCATTTGTTTTGGGTCATGGGACCCAGTCTTGGATATAAATTCCCTAGGCTTGATCTTTTCTTTTGGGTAAAAGGAAGAACTAAAATGCTAGAGACACCAACTTGGTTTGACCTATTTTATACTACCCTCTTCAACTAATCTCTTCCAATTTGCAGGCGGTTCCGCTATTTCTCTCCGTGCTAGCTCCAGTAAAGCTCCGGGGAGCACTAAACATATGCTTCCAGCTCATGGTAACAATCGGAATACTAGTCGCCAACGTGGTAAACTACTTCACCGGAAGTATCCACCCACACGGGTGGAGAATCTCCCTAGGGCTCGCCGGAGTTCCTACTCTAATGCTCGGGATCGGCTCTTTTTTATTAGTAGAAACCCCGACTAGTTTGATCGAACGGAACAAAATAGAAGAGGGGAAAGCGGTTCTAAAGAAAGTGAGAGGAGTTGACAATGTAGAACCCGAGTTTGACTCGATAGTCCAAGCGTGTGACATGGCGAAATCGGTGACTCATCCCTATAGAGAATTGATGCGTCGAGAGAGCATGCCCCCTTTGGTGATCGCGATATTGTTGCAAATCTTTCAGCAGTTTACCGGGATTAATGCCATTATGTTTTATGCCCCAGTTCTATTTCAGACAGTCGGATTGGGGAACAATGCCTCGTTGCTTTCGGCTGTTGTGACGGGGACCGTGAATGTTTTGAGTACACTTGTTTCGGTCATTCTTGTGGATAGGGTTGGAAGAAGGGTTTTGCTTCTCGAATCTTGTGTTCAAATGCTCATCACTCAGGTTTGTGAACTCTTTTATCAATGTGTACAAAAAATTCTAATGTACGTGTGCCCTAAAGTCACTAGCAGAGGGAGGGGTGGGCGGGCTCGATAACCCTAAGATATAGCCTTTTGTCTGTGACCCATGGATGTTCAGTTCCTGGGTCAACCACTGATTAAAGTGTGCATGTTGATAAGTTGAGCGTTTCCATATCACAGTGAGAAATTTTAGGAAAAAACAGTTTCTCAAAAGATCATCCTTATAACTTACAATATTTTGGGATCTACAAATTTATAATTTTTAATTAATTTAATATTCCTTCAAAAATTGTAAGCCATTGATTGAAGAACGTCTTTAAAAATTCATTTTTGCTAAAGAAACCCTAGCGCAGTTTTATTGGTCAATTCGCTTTGGCATGTGTTGTAGAGTTTTAAAAATTTGTACGTACAATGAGAGTGAACTTGACTTACGTCGTTTTTAAAAACTTTCTTTAGTAGATTATTGGAAAAATAAGGTTGAAAGAGACAATGAAATTAAATGTTAACACTTGCTATCTAATTGAATGCAGACAATTATCGGAGCAATCCTAATGAAGGATCTAAAGATCACCGGAGAACTCCCAAGCAAAGAAGCCCTAGTCGTGGTTATTATGGTGTGCATATACGTAGCAGGCTTCGCCTGGTCTTGGGGGCCACTGGGGTGGCTAATACCGAGCGAGACCTTCCCACTCGAAACAAGAACCGCTGGCTACTCATTCGCCGTTAGCTCAAACATGCTTTGCACTTTCATAATAGCTCAAGCCTTCTTGTCAATGCTTTGCTCGATGCGAGCGGCGATTTTCTTCTTCTTCGCAGCTTGGATCGTGGTGATGATGCTTTTTGCTATGTTCTTCGTTCCCGAGACGAAAGGTGTTGCCATTGATGAAATGGTTGATAGGGTTTGGAAGAGACATTGGTTTTGGAGAAAATTCTTTCCCACAAATGGCAAAGGAATTGCTTAATTGGAGGATTAAGTTGAGTAAATTTGGAATTTGTTGTTTTAATATTTGTTTGTTTCAATTTGATTTTTGTGATTTCCTTTTTTTGTTGTTGGAGATATCCATTACATAGAATCAAACCAACCAATGTACTTCCGAATTGTGTGTTTCAAACTCCAGACTAATGCAATAATCACTTATTTCATATTATTGTGTTTCTTTTTTATCATTATGTGTGAGACAAAAATAGTAATTACGTAACACAAATTAATTGATTTTTGACTCTGATAAAATTTGCAAAACAATTTAAATAATTTTGAATTAGAACAAAATTAATATTTCTAACAATTCACTTTTGTATTGTACTTGGAATCTGAACCTTTTACTAGCGCTTGGATATTATATAGTAGCATTCGTTTATCATATAAATAATTCTATTTATCTAATTTAGGATAAATGTTAATTTCTTTCCCCTTGAATTGTTGGATATATTTAATTTTTGCCTTAGTTGCAGAAAACGGCTCAGTTCCTCTAATTCGTTATAATTTTTTCCACTGCTTTGAATTTATTTAATGAAAACAATTAATTTGCTAAGTTGTCCACGTGTATATATTATCCAAACAATTAATCGTAATTACTATACGCTTCTTATTAAACTCGGGGAATAACGACTAATTAGGAGATTACAACATTATCCATATAAAACTATATCTTTTCTTTGGTTCCCTTCACAACAAAGGATAACAAAATCGGAACAATAAAGAAAATACATAATACTATTAATTAGTTTCTTATCTACTCGAATACGGAATCAGTGCAAATTTCTATTACGAATTATAATAGGATTAGGAGATCACATTATCTATATAAGAGCTCAAAAGAACCATAACTTTGCTTATTTTTTTCTGAGTTCTATCAGTGAAAAAAAGATCAAGAGGAAGAAAGAGAAAATCAATAATGGGTTTAGACATCGAGAAAAGTGGTGATCGGGGCGGCGGAGACAACAATTTTCCGGCGAAGTGGACTTTTTACGGTATTTTTGTTACATTCTTGCTGCCTGCGGTGGCTTAATGTTTGGCTATGATATTGGTATTTCAGGTATTGATCATATTTCATTACTATTTTCTTTTCACTTTAGCACTTTTTATATTTTATAATACTCTCTTAAGTTTTAACCACTTATAGAGAAATTCATAGTTTTTGCTGACATATTTTAGACAAATAAACTCTACCATATATTTTATTATGTTTTGTCTATGATAGTCTATGGCTTCTAAATTTTTGAAAGTTCTTCTTACTTTCTAAATTTACAAAATTGAACCAGTTTAATCCGTCAACTTGAAAACAAGGGCAAATTTATTCCTAAATATCATATGTTGGCTTCTAATTAACTTGTCTTTAGATACTATTTTTTAAATAGGACTATAAGTTGACATAGAAAATTTGAGGATTTAGAGGTGCGAACTATTAAAAGTTTAGGAAATCAGGAGTCAACCCTGTTTTATTTTTTTCAGTCAGTAGAAAATTGTAGTTATAATTGTTTGATATTAATTGAAGTTGGGTCCTTTTTGAAAATTAAGTGTTTACGGTAGGTTTATGTTTAATAATTATAACTATCGTTGATAAATAGCTCAGTTGGCAGAGCGGAGCTGCAGGTGATCTGATGGTTACGGGTTCGAACCCCACCACCCGCTGGAAGACTTTAAGCCTTAATCCGCAACCCGGTCGAGCAGGATTAGTCGGATCCCGCCAAAGGTGGGTTCGAAATACCTGTGGTTGTTAAAAATCGATTCTAAATTTAAAAAATCATAATAAAATGAAAATATTTTAAAAATTACTCATATTTTAATAAATAATTCACAAATAATATAGTTAAAATATATTAATATTGAATTTATTAAAATAACTTCTGTAATATTATCAAAACTGCAACTTTTCAAAAATATACCTTGTGGTTAGCTTTATTTTTGCAAAGTTCTGAAATCACATGACATGTTTTTGCAAAAACAAAAAACTTCATGGGTGTTTTTGAAAATGAGCAAAACCTAAAGGGAATTTTTTAAAGTTATCCCAATTTAAATATATTCATACTTTTTGGAATTGAAAAAATATGACTTATTAATGTGTTAAAAAATTAGTCATTAGATGAAATGTATTCATGATATACTGTATAAAAAAATTTATTGAAAATAAAGTGAATATTCATTTATATTTACATAAGGCTTATACAGATTTCATTTGTATTTATTCATTAATGCATTAAGCGAGATTATTTGTTAAGCCCATTGAACCAAATTGGGACCGAATAAATTTATTTATTAAACGATGTTATTTATTTATTAAACATTCACTTATCGAGGTTCTACTGTATAATTGCAAAAACAAATGAGGAAAATAGGCAGATATGAGAATAATATTGAAAACAAGGGTAATGGAGATATATTTCATGTTTGAACCGGTTGAGTGTAATTCAATTGGTACACTTTTCAATATAAAAGTGAGGGGTTCTAAATTTGAAACTCAGATTTTTTGAAATTTCTTCAATTATCATAAAAAATGTCATGTTTCGAAAAATGAGTAAGATATGTAGATAAATTTAAGTCTAAGACCATGTTTTCTTCACCTTCAATTTGGTTCAGTTCAGTTCAGTTAAGTTTAGTTCAGGTCACATCCATTAATTTTAATTGAAAAAGTAATGTAAACAAATTAAGTTCAGTTCAGTTTAATTCAAGTTTTAAAAGTTAAAGAGAACATAGCCTAAGTCATTTAAGCTCGGGCTAAAGTTATGTTAAGATTCAATTGTCTAATCTCAATTCACGATAAAAACGAATATTCCTGAGTTGCATGAACCACAATCCCCTCGTAAAGGTCATTGAGAGGCGACGGGATGTTTTCCCCTTAAACTCCT
>CAOJBJ011733477.1:0-10212 GCA_948291685.1 Euphorbia celastroides | reverse complement strand
GACAACTATATATTAATAATCGGTTAATTTTTGTCTTATGTAATAATTGCTACGAATATTTATTTTGAGCAATGAGACATTTGTACCCATACATGTGAATTTTCCGGTTAAATTGGTTTTAAATTAAGCAATATCTAGATCTAGACGCCGCGTATTTTATACATGTGAGATCATTAATTGAATGACATTTACAATATTAATTTACCATTTTGTAACTATACAACGTAATTAGTCACTAATTTAAATAAACTTAAAAAATTGTTGGTTCAAGGGTGAAAATAAACTTGTGTTTTAGTTACTTTGGAAAGAATTTTATTTTAAATCGATAATATTAAAGTTTGTTTTGAAATTTATATTGAATTTTTTATGCAGACATGTAAAGTTGTGAGAGAGACTAGGTGAGCTCGACAAAGGATGGGCATCCTCTGCAGTTAACTACAGTGAAGTTGTGTCTGTGGGATCAAAATCATAAATTTACTATTCAAAAAAGCAAAATAAATTTGACCCATCCATTTGCAAATGAAGGGTGAGATGAGGTTGAACTTTACTCTGCAGTTCCTAGTGAACTGCAGAGGATTCCTATCCCTCGACAAATGACATAATGCTGCTTTTAGTGCAAGTGTAGCACTTTGTCCCCAACACGTGGATGAAAAAAAATTCTATACTCGAAACCTTTTATTAATTTTGAGAAAATTAAAGTTACTAAAATATTTTATGAGATGCCGTGTTTTACCTATAACGGTTGTATTATTGTTTCGTTACATTCTTTAACTTATATGGACATCAAAGTTTTACCTATTAGCACCCGGCCAAATTTGCCAGTAATTGTGAACGTCATCTAAGTAGGATCCAAGTCCCGAATTATTAATTTGAGCATCTCCTCCAAATTTATTTGTCTAAAAAATTTTATCACGTAAGAGAGAGCTCGAACCAATAGAGGTTAGAGTAATGAATAAAGTTTCTTAATTTGTAGTATAGTAGAGGGCCAATTGGATTAAACAGCTTTAATAGTTGTAAAAAGTTGGGTCATATCACGTGAATCTTCTACTAATATTTGTTCTATCTTCAGATCAACAACAAATTATACATGTAATATACTATTATAATATTTCATTGTTTGTTGCCCAAATTTATTTTTACAATTAATATTGCAAAATTAATTTTATATTTATCTCGTGTTTTTGCTTTTGGACTACAATTTCGATGTATATATAGTAGTAATAATGATGATAATTAGGAAAAACTAATAATTTGATATACTAAAAAATTGAAGTATTTATTTATAAGGAATTAATACAAACAATTTCAGTTCAGTAAAAAAATAAATATAGGGTTAAAGTTTGTATTGTAGTGTCGTTCTAGAGCATAATGTGGCTTGGAATTAATAATTAATTGTTACTCAATGCTAAAATTAAGCAATTTGGGTCGCTATCTCATCTTTGATTTATTAAAATACTTATAACATTTTAAGTTACTTACCATCAATGTGTCTAGAGACCAAAATAAATTGAATAAAATAAAAATTACAAACGATGTTATTAATTTATATACGAATATTATAGTCATGGAACCACAACTTATCTTAAATGTTTAAATTAATAAGTATGGTCCAACAAAAACATTTATTAGATCCCCTATGAAGTGTTAGGACGCAACATAATTAAAATTTGTACACACCAAGTTAAAATTACTCTAAATTAAAATAAAATACTTATAGACGAATTGATAATTTTTGTAAGTACTGATTGGAACATTTTCACAAACAAATCAATAATTTTAAGTTTCAAATAATCTACAATTTAACAAACATGTCATCAAATTAGTAAGTGTTTCGTCAACAAATCCTCGGCATATCTCAGTTAGAGTCATCATCAAATCCCTTGAATATAGCTAGCTGAATTTTAATGAAAATTTTGTTCCCTAAATTATGCTTTTAGCATCATGAGCTGGAATTTTTCAAGCCCAAGTTGGACGACCGGGGTACCGGTGTCTAACCGAGTCTTGGACGAAACTTGAATAGAAATCTAGGCGAATTTATTTTTTTTTTTTCTTCAAAAATGCGAATTTATATTATTACATAGAAAATTTTGACAAGATTTCAGAAACATAATTTTTTAATTAATTTTTACGTTAATAAATTCAGTTTCTTGAAAATACCGCATAGGTTGAATTTTAGAACACTAGTCCCTCCCAGAACTGCTTAAAATGCCTAAAGTCATCCGTTTATAAAAAAATCGTAGCATTAATATTAAACTTTCCGTTTAGATGGCCACTGAGCCTGAGTCCGATTTTTAAACACCGCCATATTCGAACCATTAGAAAACCCAAAAATGCTACAAATTTTTTGGTTTCCACTCAAATTTATGACGGAAAATGATAGTCTCTGAAATTGAGGATAAAGAAAAATTACACTCACCCCCAATGTGAGAAACGTGTTATGAACACGTTTCACCTAAAATCTTATGTTACAAGACAGAATCATAGTATTATATATAAACTTCTTGACACTTCTCCGCATACAAATGTCTTTAAGCTTGAAACAGAAATAATATAGATTCACTCTATGTGTTGCAATTTAATTGCACAATGGAGCTGCCGAGATCTGAACTCTTAACATCTAAATCTTAAGCGCTTTGATTCCAGATAATAAAAACGATTTACTCAAAATCTTTAATTAATAAAATTTTAAATTGTCGTATTTATGTACTTCCTACAAATACGCTGCCCTAGCTAGCATAAGCATACACTAATATGCATACACACACCCTGATATCAATAAGAGAAATACAGCTCGGTAATACCCAAACTGGTTCAATCTCTAATGAGCTCGGGCCCAGACACCGTGCTGAGGACTCCCGAGCTCACCGCCCAAAAGGCCCACCAGTCCATCAAGGAGAGCCATCCCGATAGAGACAAAGGTGTGCACCGCGGAGCAAGTACAGACCGTGCAACCCGACAATACTGTTACGGCAGTACAAAGGACCAGTACTATCAGCGTGACGTGGTCCGACAAACACAAGGGAACTGTCAGACCGTGCCAAAACCCATCATTGCCAGGCGCCACGTAACCACCGGTCCCCTACAGCCTCTCCAAGCTCCCTATAAAAAGGCAGCTCCTCGGGATAACAAGGTTAACTTTTATCTCCACACTTTTAATACACTCTCTACACCTTTTCCGGAATCTTACTCAACCATCGGAGAGGCCACGCCGGTAAAATGACCGATCCCCCTGACGGTGTTCTTGTCTTGCAATTATCCAAAAAGACTGGATATTGGATTCACGATATCACACCCAAACAAATATCAATCATGAAATATAACAGCTTTCACACTATACGAAATGTGTTGGAGAATTTAATGATGTAATAAAACTAAAATTAAATACAAAAAATTAATATGAATACCGTGTGGCAACTTATATAGAATTTGGAATCATGACTGAAAGACACGTAAGCAAAGCCCTCTACTTATATAAATTACAATGTCACACCAATTGCACTTCATTCCCTCACATTTTTATTTATAAGCATGCAAGGTTTTGTATTGTCCACTTACGCTTTACCTAACAAACCTTCTTCTTCTTCTCTTCAAATTTGAAGACCTAAAACCTTCAACAATGGCCTTAGATCACCACACTTTGATCTTTACCTTCGGTGTTCTTGGCAACATCATCTCGGTCGCCATGTTTCTTTCCCCTATGTGAGTATTATTTAGTTCTGAAGCTGCCTAAACTTTGCTACTTTTTACTGACTGTCGCTCTGAACTTCTGGTCGTTACTGATAGTTCTGAAAACTTAGCAAAGGTGCACTAATATCTCCTAACATGTAGCATGCAACGACAATCTAGTACACTTTTATCAAGTTTACAGGCTAATTGCAACAAGTGAAAGTTCATGGCGCCCAGTTGGCAAAAGGTTATAAGTTTAGACAGTTTTGGATGTATCGAATTATAATTATATATAAAATTCCAAAGCTGCCTAAACTTTTTCTACGTACTTTTTCCTAATCTTTACACTAAATTTTCCAATGCTCCTCATATTTTCCTAAAGTTGGCAAAGATACAGTAGTTTTCCCTTGACACTTGACATTCAGTCGCAATTTAGTAATTTTATTGTAAAGTTTCGGGACTAATAACGAGTGAAAGTTCAAGACAGTCGACAAAAGATGACAAGTTCACGCGATTTCAGATGTATATGGTCTGCTATTTACTATCAATTGCCAAACGTTATTTTTAAATTTGTCTCATTAGGACTTACATAAATGTAAAAAAAATCTTCATTCTACCCCGTATGTGATTTTGATTTAGTCCACAACTTTCATGTTAATTAGCCGTGTTAATTAACCGAAATTACTACTGCAGGCCAACTTTTTTCAGGGTGATTAAGAAGAAATCAACAGAAGGGTTTCAATCAATACCGTACGTTGTCGCATTGCTGAGTTGTATGCTGTGGATTTACTACGCAATTCTCAAAACCAACGATTATCTTCTTCTCAGTATTAACTGCGTTGGCTGTTTTGTTGAAACTATTTACATTTTTTTATACATTTTGTATGCACCTAAGAAAGCAAGGGTACGTAAGTTTTTTGATGGACCAAATTGAAAGTAATCAAGTAATGATGGGAAATTAATGGAATTATTTGAAATTGCAGATGCTGACATTGAAGATGGTTTTTGTGCTGAATTTTGGAGGATTTTTGGGAGTTTTTGTTGTTACACGTTTCTTCACCAAAGGGCCAAATCAACTTCAAATTGTTGGGTGGTGTTGTGTTGCACTCTCTATTGTTCTTTTTGCTGCACCTTTAACAATTATGGTGAGATTTTTTTTCTTGTTTTTTTTGAAAAATTATAACTAATGATTCGAAAAATTGAAGATTTATTGAAATTTTATTGATAAAATACAATGTTATTGAAATCGAATCTGAGCGGAAGGTTCAACCGGTTGAATAGGGAACTGAAATGAATTCGGTCTGGTTGAAACAATAACGGTTTAGCATAATATATAATATAGTGAGATTCGTTATTTATATATTCTATTTTTGTGTATAACTTATATTTGATAGATGCATATTTTATAAATTCTAAAAAAAAACAACCTGCTGAACCGCGGTTTGAACCAATTAAACCCCGAACCATCAATGTTGCTGGTTTGACACACGGTCTGGTTTTAATAACATTGATAAAATACATAAAACTATATATATTGAAACTAAAATCGAATTTTTGCAGAGGCTGGTGATACGTACAAAAAGTGTGGAGTACATGCCATTTACCTTGTCATTTTTTCTTACTTTAAGTGCTGTTATGTGGCTGCTCTACGGTTTATTGCTAAGAGACTTATACGTTGGGGTGAGTATTTTAATTTCTTAACTATCTAATTTCGGGTTTCTGATTCATTTTTCTCGAGCTATAATTCAAATGTCGTTTTATTGTCTAACCTGTTAAAATTTTTTTGTCTTGTGTCGCACGTAGCAATATTTTTTTTTTTCTGTTTCTTTAGTGCACAACACACCCAATTATCCATCAAGATATTAAATTCACTAGAAATAGAAAATACAAAATGTATTAGAGACTATGAGAAAACTTTAAAATAATAAAAACAAATACATGAGACATATAAAGGATGAAAATTATATCTAATCATATCTTGACGTTACGAAGTGGAAACTAATTTATGTTCAATTTTTATTCGATTGATACAGCTTCCAAACATTTTCGGGTTAGTCTTTGGAATTGCACAAATGGTACTCTATGCGATATACAAAAATTGCAAGAGTGCAACCAAAGAAGACAATATACCATCACCACGAAAAATCGATGGACCCATTGTCAAACTTACACCAATGAAGAATTCCGATTTGCACGGGTCGATATCTGACGGTGGCAATGAAGTCGAAGAAGAACAAAAGAAATCCAACGGTGAACGTGTCAAGTACCAAGTCCAACCGGTAGATGTAATTTCTGTATAATTTTATTAATTTTTCATTTTAATTTAATAATTTGTGGTTTGATATATACACTATGAGGAGAGCAGTTTCTTGGGTCTAGTAGAAATACAAATACTTATTAAAATTAAGGTTTTCCTATTTTGGAAATTGTATGGAATTTCCAGATTTGTAGTATATGTTAATTTATGAATTAATGATGGTGACCTATAAATGGAGTTGATTGAATTGCGGGCAAAATAATTAGAAGTATATGCAAAATGGTAAAAAATTGAAGTTTATGGTGACTTTTGCATAAAGAATTGAAGATGGAAACCCTAGAATTTTTCTATATGGGTTAACTTTTGTTTTATCTATTTATCTTTTAGTTTCTCTTGTTAATTGCTAAGTTTTTTCAAAATTAAAGTATGAGTAAGCATGGTAAAACCAATCCAAACGTTTTTATTAATTTTTGAATTGAATGAATGAAATGGAAATTTAATTGAAAATAATGCGATCTTACACATGTATATATAGACTATAGTAGATTTCTTTGTCAGGTGACAAATGTAACAATTTTCCTAATGAAAATCACTTTAAAATATATTATGGGTTCAAGTCAAATTTAGAAAAATGTTTCTTTAATACCTAACTTATTTGTTTTTCTAGACTCTAATCGATTTAAAATCAAATTAATATGATCTAACATATAATGATATATTGTAAATTACCAAAGATATATTATGCAAGTAAATTTTGTAAAAATGTCATTACCGATTCCAATTCTTTGGAGCAGGCATATGCCACGTGAGTTAACTAAACCCATGAATAGCTATTAGGACCAGTATTGCAAAATTATAAAATCACAGACAAATTAAGCTCTAATTATGCTTATATTTGCTTGAGGAAAACTTCAACCTGTCCATACAATTCTAACTACTTCTGCTGACTTGGTACATGTTATATGAAAATATATTTATAGGACCACGAAACATTATTGGCTTAATTTAAGCATACCTTTTATTTTCATTAAAAAGCATTTGCCATTCAACTACCTTATAAAATTTCGGATACTCTTTTTATGGTTGGCGTATTAAAATTGCTTATTTGATATTTAAATTATTTAAGTTTCATCTCTTTGATGTCTCACAATTTTTAAATTTATGTCAAAATTTTAAACCACATTAAATTTCAATAAATGTTACGATTTTTTTTTATATATCCTGATTCTCTAAAATACTAAAATTTGATAGGTCAAAATCAAACAATCTAAATAAAAGCAAGGCTGACGCAGTATAATTGACATTTATCAGGAATATAATGCCAATCCAAAACATGTGGAGAGAAAAGCTCAACCAATTTAATAGCTGATTTGATACATGTTTATTGGAACCAATGTATTTTGTCTAAGATCATTTAATAATTTTATAAAAAAATTCGAGGCAGATACATAGGAGTTTACATTAAAATGAACTTCTATTATTCCAAATTATAGATATAATTTCATTAAAATTCTAGGCATGGTCTCTTTGAGCTGCTAGTTTTGTTAACTTTCTCTACATGTTTCTCCAACAAATGCATATATTTTACTTGTTTGAGTGACATAAAAGAAATCATAACCATATACTTATAACTTCAATCAAAGTTAGTTAAAAAAATCAGATTTTTAAAATAACCTGAGCCTCTCTCTCTATATAACAGCAAATATTCTAGGAGATTCTACATTTAAATAAAACAAAACGAATTATTAGTGTTTAGTAGTACTTTATAATTTAAATCAAAGTATTTCTACAATATCATATTAAAGTTTTGTTTAGTAGAATTAATAAAATTTCAATACAAATAGCATGTTTGCATTGGCATGAAAAATGAAAATGGTTGAAAATTTCAAAACTAAATGAGCGCAAATAATAATTCAAATAAGTTACACTTTATCACAAGTGAAATATTTCTTTTAACACGAACTATATCACAGTTCTCATTCATGTAACAGGCCCAACACATTTTAGGACCCACAATTGAATGAAGGCCTTGGGTTTTTGTTTGCAATGAAGCCCAATTAATTCTGTGGGAATTTCTTGAAATTTGTCATAAAAATTTATTGAGATAAAAAATGATGTATAAATTGTGTAAATGCGTACAAGCCAAGTTTAGTTCTCTTAGCATTCTTATTCCTTCTCTCGAAGCTCCTTATGGTCTTCTATAGTCTTCTTATGACCTCCTAATAGTACTCTTTTTATAGTAATTTCATAGTTAACTCGCAGAAAATGGAATGTTTTCGAAAAAAATTAAAGCGATAATTAACTAGTTGTGAGATAAATGTGACATGAAGTAAAATATAAAGAGAGAGAGGAATGTAGAGAATGGGATCGACAATTGTGTAACCGAACCTCATACAATGCATCAAGTCCAACTTGTTCCAAAGGAACATGTCTCTTTGACAATAACTACTGAAGTTGTTCTGTTTTATTTTTCATGTAGAGTTCAAATTAACTCGAAATTGAAAAATATAACTAACATGCGAGCAATTCGACTATGAATTTTCTTTTTTTTTTAAAAAAAAAAACCTAAAACACCGATCCTTTCAGTGTGTGTGTTCTGCTTTATATCTCACATAGAAATCAAATTAACTAGAGAATGAAGAAAATAAGGAACATGCAAACAAGTAAGTGTAAAAAATCGATTATGAATTCTTTTTCTCTTATGAAAACCCAAAAAATCGGCCCTTTTAGTACGTGTGTCTGCATTTTGTCAACTATTTCATTTGGACACTAAAGCTTTTCTTCGTTTCCCTTTTATACATATCCTGTATCTTTTTCACAATTTTTTTTCTTAAACATCTACCCCTTACTCAAAAGGAAATAGAGACGTAGAAAACCGTATACAAATTACAAATGTTTTGTTCGTTTACAATGTATTGGCAGCTGGCAGAAACATAAGCGCCTTACACGTGGCTTCCATTGATGACTGGGCAATGCAATAATAACAAAAAATCATATGTTGTTTTCAAAGACTCACTGATGAAATTAAACTAAATAGAATGAAATTGAAATAAAATTTATTTAATAAATATTGTACTGAACTGAAATTTATTAAATATGTATTGAACTATTAATAAGATTAAACAACCCCCCTTTTACTAAATGATAAAACTCGAAAGGCAATATATCACGTGAAATTGTGGCAGATAAAGCGAGTTTTGTTCTACGTAACGTAAATAGGGAATTGAGCTGGCATTTAGCGTACACATTTTTCGTACCTTAAGCAGTAACTGTAGCAGTAACAGCTATATTTTATTGCATGCAGAATAATATTTCTATAAATACCTCGTTTTGCGGGTTATTTTCTACAACACTTGGCTTTCTTAACTTCCTAACATAAGCCTACTCTTCTTCTTCTTCTTCTTCTTTCTTTCTTTCTCCTTTTAAGTTTCGAAGTTGTTTGAAATCTTTAGAGGGATCAATCATGGCGATATTTTCTACTCATAATCCTTCTGCTTTGGTATTTGGCATTCTAGGTGCGTGCTATCTTCTTCTTGTTCCAATTTTTTTACGTGGTTATTGCAGTTGTTGCTGATAATACTGTTCTCCAATTTGTCTGACTTTGTAGGCAACATAGTTTCATTCGTAGTGTTTCTTGCTCCAGTGTAAGTTCATTTTCCTCTCTCATCACGCAGACTATAAAGAAATTATAAGTTACTGATGACATATTAATATACTTGGATGCAATAATGGTACACTTGTCCCATCAAACTGCTGAAACCCGTAAAATTCTTTGTAATTTTTGCTAGTGAAACATCCAACCATCACAAAAGAGAAGAGATGAGGTAGTGACGCTAAAGTGCCACACATCACCACTACTAAGATATCATATCTTGATCTCATTCGATGTTCATTAAGTTGCACAAATACTAGTGTTAGGGTATAAATTCATTGGTAGTAGTTCTTTCTGAAAGTTTCTCTACAACTACAATGCTATACGACACACTAAACAACATGACACCAGTGTCATACTGTTTGGTGCCATAGAGTTGAAGGCATATGTATATTAATGACAGTAAAATTAGTTCTCATTCGTGAAATACACGAACTCACATTTTTACCGCATTGATATGTAACGAGTTAGTTTTATTAACTTTCGACTTTATTATTTTTTTCAATGCAGACCGACGTTTTTAAGAGTTTGCAAGAAGAAATCAACCGAAGGGTTTCAATCATTTCCATATGTGGTATCATTATTTAGTGCAATGGTGTGGCTATACTATGCTTCACTCAAATCCGATGCTTTCCTT
>CAOJBJ011733448.1:0-18581 GCA_948291685.1 Euphorbia celastroides | reverse complement strand
GTTGAACTCGATCGATAGTACGTTAGATTAGAAATGCTCGAGCGGGTTGGTCGAGCCTTCGTAGTATTTAAGTTAAGCCTGAGATTGTATGTGCTTGTGATTTTGTACAATATTGTTGGTGACTATGAATAACATGAAGAGACTTCATGGATTGTAAATAGGTGTATGGAATTCTTTGTAATTGGCTTGAAATAAGCAGCATAGAAAAACCGGAACTTTGCTGATATATGTATGATTTTAATCCAGAACGTGAAAGTTTATGTTTTCGTTTTCACTCGTTTGTCTTTAGAAAACAGTTGGAAAAATGTAAAATATGTCAATATTAATCGAGTTTCGGTTTCGTAAATAGCTTTGGGAAGAACAGTAAGGGAAGATTTTGGGTTAGTACTGTATTAGGCTCTTTTTTAACATTAGGGATTGTTTAGGTGAATAAGTATGAAATATCTGCAGAACTGGGATTATTTTACATGGTGGTTGTGTTTTTGTACATAATTTTATGAGGCTGGTGATATCTCATCTCGGTATAAGATCTTTAATCTATATGCTTTTGACGTTGAAGCGATGATTTTTGTATGGTGGATGAGGATAATCTTCCGGGACAAATTTGCCGGAGCTGATAGCAGCTTCCGCCTTGTTGAAGTTAATGCGTAAGTTTCGCTTTATACTGTCAGTGACCTTATTTAATCGTTAATGATTTTGCTTCTATGGGAGCAATACAAGCATCCAAGTTCTCTGTAGAAATATAGCTAGGCTGGTTCCTTTTTATGTTAGCAGGATGCAATTGTATGGAAGAAATATCGGAAAATGTTTTCAGTTATGTGGTTCATGCTGTTCTTTGACTTGGAAGAATGTTGAGAACTTGCAAACAATCCAAGTGCTCGTTTTTTCTTGTTTAAGGATCAACTTGTCTTTGAGTATGATAGATAAAGATGTTTCAATAGATTATGGTAGATTAATTTACTCCCTAAAGAATTTCTTCCTATATTTGTATTTTCATGTCTTACTCAATAGGTGTCTTATGTCTCTTTACAATATTCAACATTATCAATGAAGGGCGTATGCGTAATTTTATTATTATTTTCTTTTAAAAACTCACCCCTTTCTCTCAAATCAAATTTTATTATGGCTAACTTGTCTATTTTACTTTTACCTCAAATCAAATTTTGGTGAGAGGTCGCTGGAGGTGGCGGCGGCGACTGAACCGGCGAGGCAAGGGGGCGGTGGCACCATCTCTGAGAAAAAAATATGGAAAAGCAAAAGAGAGGAGAAGAAAAGAGATGTGGACATTTATGGCAAAAAACCTTTCAATTTTGGTTATAACGGTCAAATGAGTAATTAGTGGATATGTATGGCTACTGTTTTAAAAGTCCCCCGTCTAGGCCCGCTCAGGCACTATTTTTGGGGTTTGCCGCCGCGCCTTGGGTTTCTAGGTACTTGCAGACCCTAAACCGACTTATAGTCGCCTAAGCTCCGCCTGGTCCGATTTATACTGCCTAGGCGCCGCATCAATTCAATTTTTAATGATTTTATATTTATAAAAAATGTGTTTTGATTTTTTTATCTATAGAAAATAGCTTAGTTTGTCAAATTAAGGTTCATTGAAGTTTTCTTACAGTAAAATTTATCATTTTAAATCTTGTAACGGAAATTAATTTACTCTATACCATAAATAATAATGATTATACCATTTCTAATACCTAAATTTTTAAAATATAGTTAAAAATATATATTTTAATATTTAATTATGGTATAAGTCCATTTTTAGTTATATTTATATTTTCATTTCTTAATAAATATTAAAAAAATAAAAATATTAATCCGCCTAGGCCCCGCTCAGGCCCCACCTAGGCCTCGGAAGTTCTGGCCGCCCGACTAGCGCCTAACACCGTTTAAAACCTTGTTTATGGCAAAACCTCTCAAATTTGGTTACAAATAACAATTTCCCTTATTATTTTACCTTATTTTCTTCTATCACGTTGCTTTGTCTTCCTTTTGTCACTATTTTTCATTTGTCTATATTTCCTTCCAATTCTTTTCGTTTTCTTTATTTTTCTTCTTTCGATTCAAACCTTCATCAACTCTTTCATCTTTTTCGTTTTTTATTTTCCTTCATTTTCCATTTTATCACACTCTGTACATAAAACACAAACTGGTATAAAAAGGGGATACTGTAAAAAAAGACCAATTTTATGTTTTATTTTCAGATTTGTAACCAAAAAAATCAAATCCATAATGTTTGTAACCAAAAAAATCAAAGGCATAACTTTTGTAACAAGAAAAAAAATCAAAGCCATAACTTTTGTAACCAAAATAGCCCCGTTTTTCCCGATTCTCTGTTTTTTTTCATTTTGTTTATGATATATCTGAATATATCATGTTATATATCACGTTATATTCTTGATATATCATGTTATATCAAGGATATAACAGGATATACCGTGCTATATCCTTATATATCATGTTATATCAAGGATATAACATGATATAACACCAGATATCAATGTTACTGTACATATAAATCTAAAATCAAAGCAAAAATCAACAAAAGAAGAATATAAGCTGAAGAGTTAACAAGGCAAAACGAAACAAAAAAGGATAAGAGATCGATCAGAAATGACGAAACCAGGCGGAGAAGACGGCAGCTGACCAGATCTAGTCGATTTTCCGGTGGCGATTTCAGATCTGGTTCCAGTCAATTTTTCGGCGAGCGATGAGGACAACGGTGACGACTTGAGAGACGGAGACGGTGGCAGATGGAAAGGAACGAGAATGACGAGCCATGGGAACGATTTCAGATCTGGTTTGTGTCATTCCAGCCAGAAAAACAGTGATCGATAGGAATTGAGGACGGCGGCCGGACGTCGGAGTCCTAGTGGAGGTGGGATAGGAGGCAGCTATCGAAGAATTGAGGAAGAAAAAAAGATAGAAAGGAAAAGAAGGAAGAAGGAAAGAAGTGCAAATTTGGTAAAACCTTTCAATTTTAGTTATAAATGTTAATGGAGTAATTAATGGATACTTTATGGTAAAATCTTTCAATTTTGGATATAAATAACAATTTCCCTATAAACAAATTTATAACACTTTCAAACCCCTTTTAAACTACTTGGAATCAATAATAAAAGGAGGCATAAAAGTTTATAACGGTGGTTGGAGCTCGGTCGGATGATGACGGCGGCTAGAGCTTGGTCGTCGAAAAAAATGGAGAGAATAGGGAAGGGAGTGCTTTTTCTATGTTTCAAGTTTTTGTAAACGTTAAAATCCAAAATCACGTATTGTTACCTTTTGATAAGGTAGGCCTCTAATAGAAGGGGGTTGGGGGTTATAACGGTGGTTGGAGCTCGGTTGGACAGCGACGACTGTTAGAGCTCGATCGCCGGAAAAAATAGAGAGAATAGGGAGGGGAGTGCTTTTTCTATGTTTCACGTTTTTGTAAACGTTAAAATCCAAAATCACGTATAGTTACTTTTTGATAAGGTAGGCCCCTAATGTTAGGTGGTGGGGGTTATAACGGTGGTTGGAGTTCGGTCGGATAGCGACGACGGTTAGAGCTCGGTCGGAAAAAATGGAGAGAATAGGGAGGGGAGTGGTTTCTCTATGTTTAACGTTTTTGTAAACGTTAAAATCCAAAATCACGTATTGTTACCTTTTGATAAGGTAGGCCCCTAATAGAAGGGGGGTTAGGACATTTTTTTATTTCCTCCTAATTACAATTACAAACAACAAAACGGGCCGAGCAATGAATGGGTTAGCGGGCGTAGGCTAAATCTAATAAGCCCATAACGCTCTAAGTTGGGCTCCAGAAAGGCCATTTCAAGCCCAGTAAATGTGCATTCCTGTAAAGCTCATGGCTTTTTTGAAACAAATTCCACACATGATTTAATTTCCAAGTATATCAGTTCCCCTGAAATTGGCTATTTTGGCCTATTGTCCACTAAACTTTGAAAAGGATCCCATAACTCCCTGTACTTGGACAAATTATATGGGATCCGGGTATTTTTAAAGACCCCCCCATATGATTAGGACAAGTGTTCTAAGGGGTCATTTAAAAAATTTAAAAATGAAGGGGTATGTGACAGAATTATAATGGAGAGTATCGTTAGGTGTTAAAAGTACCAAGACTCTCATAAAAAAACTTCATATGCTTGACTATAGTGTATCACTTAACTCCTTCAATCTAAAGTGACTTGAGTTAAATTTTCAAGCAAGTAGAATTTTTTTCTCTCTAGCGTTGCTCCCTCTTCTTTTCTCTTGGAATAGTCTCACCACCCATTCTCATCTTCATCAACTTCAAAATCAAACCAAATACCGGCAAAGATGATGAAGAGAACCAAACAGAAATCAACCTTCTTTTTATTGTGATACATTGTTCGGGGCTTAGTCACAGTGAAAGCTCATCACACCTCTCAATAAATGTATTTATTGGGGTTCGAACATTATTCACTCTCTACATACTCAACATGTGTTGCCAACTAAACTACACCTTATTGGTAAATTGACCCTTTCTTATTGCAAAGTATAATGTTTACTCTATTCTTTAGTTTTTAAGGTTAATGAGATGTGTCAATATATTATTTGTTTTAAATTTTAAAATTGATGACATGACAAAGGCTCTCCAAAGTGTGACCGGTGAAGTCATATGTAGGGAGTTAAATGGTACACTTCAATCAAGTACAAAGGTTATGGGGTCTTTTTAAGGTTTAGTGGTGAAGCAGGGAACAATTGTCAAGTTCAAGTGTAATTGATGTATTTAGCTTTTAATCGAAATTGATTTGTTAAGAACGCATTTCAACCTTCTATATGTAGCTTTAAACGTCTATTACCTCTTAAACTAACAAATGTTCTACATAATCCTTTAAATTTATAAAAGTGTATCAGTTTTTATTTTTTATATACACGTGTTATTTTTTGGTTGGTTTTGACTTTTAAAAAAATGTGATTTTTCATATTTTCCACTCTCTAACTTAAGTTGGTACGTGTCATTATAGGTGCAAATTGATTGTAAAATTATAGGGTTACGGGGAACTAAATCATTATTTTCATTCTTTTATGCTTCCCTTTTGTTTAACAATTGAATTGATGTCTTTTGTCCATCAACCCTTTTATGCTTCCATTTCTTAACAATTTCCAATGATTATGAAGCATATTTTTGCGTTGAAAATATCAAATTAAACCGTCTAATATAATGTAACAAAGTTTTTATCTTATAATAATGTCTAGCTCTTATTTACGAATAAAACTCTCTCATATTACGGAATCATAACCGAAATAATCAAGTTAGGATAAGTTAAATATATACCCATATACCATTTAGGAATTTCAGTTTATCCAATATTATTTGTCAAAATTCACTTATACGTGACGAGTCAGCCAAAAAAGTGAAAAACGTATCTTTCCTATCCAACGTGGTGAGTCAGCAAAAAAAAAAAAGAAAACCGTATCAATGTTCAAAACAATCTCATCTTCTTCTCAATTTTTTTACATCACTTATTCAATCATTATTAAGTGTCTATCTCAATATTTTCATTGCAATGTATGTTTTCATATTTCATTGAAAAATTTGATTGAAAATTTCAATTTGAAAATTGCTCGAAAAACAATGAAGAATGAGATAATATTTTTCTGTATATCAAAATGTATGTGTCAATGTAATATATATTAATTTATTAATTAAACATTAAATCATCGTTGAAATTATATTTCAAAAATTGCACAGGACCCAAAATTTCTCCGAGACGGCGAAATTTGTATATTTTAATTTATTAAATCTATATTAAATCATTGTCGAAATTTTTGTGTATTCGAGCCATGGGCCGTTTGAATAGATGTATTGCTAACTAAAAAACCCATCAACAAAAGCCCATATCAGATTAAATTTGTATAAATAAGTATTAAGAGCGATTGTCTTCTCTGCTAAGGCTTTGTTTGAGAGCAGATTGTGTAAAAATAATAAAAGAACGTAAAGGAAAGGATCATAAAGTAAAAATAGTATTTGATAGAAACATAAAGAATTGATTAAAAATTGTGTTTGGGAGGAAGTGATGAAATTTTAATGTAAAGAATGATAAAATTACTCAAAAACCCCTGACTTAAAATTGCATATGCCTCGACAAAATGGGATTAACATGTTAAAATGGACCAAATTTTCTCTTTCCCCCAATCCGACCATTTTAGAGGCAACCAATATATTGGAACTGAGGGGATCTAGCGGAATCAAATTCCTTCCAGTTTCCATCGTTTTACCCCATCCAGCCGGCCAAACACAGGATTTGGCCTCCCCTCCCTTCCTTTCCATCAGGTTCCATCCTCCCAAACAAACCCTAAAGGAAGAAACCAAAAGGAGAAAACCGTAAGAATGGAGGGAGAAAACTCTGATGGTTCGACGATGTGGTGGTATATGAAATTATGTATAGAAATGTGTTGGTGTCCATGATTCATCTCTTTCAATTAATGATAACCCAATCATTAACTTAGAGTAAGAAAAAAAAAGTTAACAATACAAGGTAGGATTCTTATTTCAGATAACAAAAAAGAGAATATATATCACTCAGACTGTGAAACGCAATTCAGTGAAATTTTTATAGCATCATGATAATTCCTGTGAAAGAATATGTATTTCACTGATGAATAATCTGATTACAAAGTTACAGAATAATTGCATTGGATTTTGCATGATTTTCTACAGTGAATTTTTTTGTTTATGAGTAGAGAATAAGAACCTTGCATAACCAATCCAAACAATCATTACATGAATGCATCCATTAAAGGTCCGCCTTTCACATTCTAAACAATCCAAGAATGCAATTCAAACCTAAAACGTGAAGAATATACTGCAAAAAATATCGAATTTCGATATAAACCATACCTGAGAGCAAGCCTCTTGATACCGTCCAACAGCACAAAGAAGATGAGTACCAGACAATGATCTGTCAGTTCTGACCATGTTAGCTGCTACCACCTTCATTATTCCGATAGTCAAGAATCAGAAGTCAACCAAAAGAACTTGAATTAAGAATATACAGTTCCAAACAAGTCCTCACCTTAACTGCAGAAGAAAGAGCAACTGCACGGAGAGCATTTGAATAGAAATAAGCGCTATCTGGATAGATGGTAAGCAGCAAACTGACAGCTGCTTCCAAGTCACAAGCCTGTTTATCAATTGATTGTCATGTGAGTATCCAAGAAAATCTAGAAATCTGGAGAAGATAGGCTACTTGAATAACTAGAGAAATAAGTTATGAAATAAAACAAACAAGTAAATCTTGAACGGCGATGTTCTCTTTCTTTTTTACATATTAAGTAAGCTGCGTTGTGAGGTATTCAAATAACATATTGATCGCAGTGCTGTTCTTGGATAAGAAAAGTTCATACATTCTTTATCGAAACATTCAACGATGCATATGAAGTTAAAATACATAGGCTAAGTGGTACATCTATCAAAGATAGGTGGGGAGGTTTAGGGATCAAATCCCTACTCCTACAATTAAAAGCATATGAAGTTAATGAAGACTAGAAAAGCTTTTGATAACACATAATGACTGCGAAACCTGCACTGCAGTTAGTTGTGTAAATGAAGACACCTTGAGTTGAGACAGTAACTATGTCGCTTGTGCCATTATAGATACCATTATAGAAACTTATTCTATACATAAGATGATAACATCAGCTCAAACTATGGACTTACCATCTGATCCAAGTTTCAAAATGTGCTATTTGCGATTTTTTGTTACGCTTGGCTGTGGCATCGAAAAGTTTCGACTTCTCTCGAAAATTTCAACTTTTTCATCACACGACAACATTAAATGAAATTACCAGTAAATTTAAAGCTTATGAGTAACTTATGACTTGGTACTGAGGTTTTCAATGGCCAGAGTGAGTTGAACAAGAACCAATTTCGCTATAATTAACTCAGTTGCAGTTCGTCAAAAGCCTCATAATAAGCTTCAGAAAAAAATTCATAAAACAGAGGGCTCACATTGCACTTTCTCGCATTAATATAATAGCGGTTTTGAATAGCTTCTACCCCATCCAATTTCTCATGCCAAGGAATTCGCTCATTTGCAATCTCTCATAATCCTTCTTGTCGGAAAGCCATAGACCTAAGAGGTGACCTTGGCACTGCAACAAAGATAGCTCAGGTCACGAAGGAAAATATAAAACACCAATAAAGCGTCAACAATTGACTTGTCAAATTGTACCTACTAGATAAATTGGTCCAAGTTAATTCTTTTTGCACACACATGATATTATGATTCAGGACATGTCGAACTGAGTACAAGAATATGACATGTATTACTCATGTGGTTTATTTTCTTGGACAAAAATTGATGTTTATGTTTTAGTGTTTTGTAGGAGTTTGTGTCGTAAGAAACCACATATTAGTTTATCCTTTGACATTTTCATGGTTTCACCTGTATGAATATGTTGGGAGAAGTATTTTTGCGTCCATATAGATGAGACTTTTCTTTGCATGTTAATAACTTTCAGTTGTGTGGCTTCATTGTGCAGTGTTATTCTGCCGTGTTGGCTTATTCTATTCTCGTGTCAAGTTTTTTAATTTTTATTTTTGATTCTTGATTTTATGACATTCATACATACCGTGTACGCTAAATACCCTGTTCAATTCTTCTATTTCAGATTCTTCACCATCTACTGATTTGAGATCTCTTGACTCTGAAGCAGCATCTACGCCAGTTAGTGGAATTATGATGAGTGCCTCAAAGATCTTGACTGCTGCTTCAGAAATATTAAGCCTTCTGAGATCTATCGGAGAAGGCTATAGACTACCAAGAATTCTCTTTTTCCCTGTAAAATCTGCATCAATGTGTTGCTTGATTAGAAGCTGTTTTTACATCGGTTGCAGCAGGACCTGAAGTTAAGTTACTTGGCTCAAGAACTGATATCCACAGACTGCTTAGCTCCTCAATCTTGGTAGCACTATCACCTCTTTGAATTGTACTTTTTACTTCAAACTGCGTTTTGATTTCTGTATATCAGTTTTTTTATCTCACAAAATATATGGTTGTTAACAGCTAATATTCTCCTTGTCGAGGAAGCACCTAGTCAATCGTGTTTTGGGCACCTAACTAACTAACATATAAATGCATCCTTCAGAGCTATGATTGTTTGCTTGTAAAAGTGCAATTGTTTCAGTTATGCATAAATGGTATTACGGCTTGAGAAAGTCAGCTGATATACGGGGAATAACAACAACAATTAGGGATTTTTGGAGTTAGCAATATAATTGCTGTTACAGTGATGAATTCCGGAGAATTTGGAGTTGAAGTTCAGTTTAGAGATAGAGGTTGATACTTTGAATTTGTTAACTGCAATTTGTATCTGCGATCTAAAAAGGATTTTTTTTTTTTTGTTCTTGTTTGCAAATAAGTAGCTAAAAGAATGGAGGGTTCTAGTGGATTTTATCACTTTCCTCATATGATGTTCTTTATCATTTTGCTTTGTTGCTCCCCTTATGCCTTGCTATAATGATGATTATATTGCTAGACCTTTATCCTTGCCTCAAAGGGAATGAACTCATTGCACATTATCAGAGGAGAGCGGCAGCATATAATGTGTTCTATGGAGGAGTTAATCCCGTCAATCATCATCACTAAACGGTGATTACTTTTTTCATTGTCAAAAATCGATTGGAATTAGGAATTTAGGAATTCACCCTTTTTTACTGCCCAAATTGCTGTATTGTCCAAAAAGCTTCTATCGATTGCAATTGCAATTAGTTCCTGATTCCGTGTATTGATCGTATTTTCAGTGTTTATAGCCCTAATATTTACGCTTATATGTTCTACTTCTTAATTATATTTATCACGAGCTCTCTTCGATCGAAATAACCTATAATTTTATTTTGTAAACCTTTAATGTCCTATAATAATCTATAATGTCATTTTTCAAACCTATAATGGTCTATAATTTCATTTTACAAACCTATAATGATCAATGATTATCTATAATGTCATTTTGTAAACCTATAATGATCTATAATGTCATTCAGTAAACTTATAATGATCTATAATACATGTTATAAGGCTTTTTTATTTATGAAAATTTTAAAAGTTTTTAACAAATTGATAAATTAATTATAATCCTAACTCATTTTACTTTTAAAATTTTAAATTTTGAATTATAAATGGATGACGTAGTTTAATCTAACAATAAGCCATGCATCACTCGAGATACCAAACTAGTTAGAATAATAATCGGATGAATTTGTTGGGTAATTGTATAACGTTATTTCTCCCTTTTTTTTCTTTGAAAATTTCGTATAAAAGCATAATTTAGTTAACTTTTTTCCATCTTTAATCAAGTATAGAGTTATTATTTTACCTTATTTTCTTCTATCACATTGCTTTCTCTTCCTTTTGCCACTATTTTTCATTTGTCTATATTTCCTTCCATTTCTTTTCGTTTTCTTTATTTTTCTTCGTTATATTCAAACCTTCATCAACTTTTTCTTCTTTTTCGTTTTTTATTTTCCTTCATTTTCCATTTTATCACACTCTGTTCATAAAATACAAACTGGTATAAAAAGTTTATAACGTTTTCAAAACCCATTTAAACTACTTGGAATCAATAATAAAAGGAGGCATAAAACACTTTATACACATTTTAAGGCCTTTAAACCACAAAAAATAAACTAGGACACTGTATAAGATTTTAGAGTTCTTTATACATCTTAAAAATCAATAAAAACAAAGGTATAAGGCCCTTTACATCAAACTTAAGCATCTATATCTATATATTAATTAAAGCAAAGAAGTCATAAATTACTTCTTTGCCCTTTATTTTTATCAAATTTGAAATCCTATAATTCATAAGAAAAAATAAAATCCAAATTTAATTAATCCATTTACTTGAATTTCAAGTTTAGATTTGGTATACCACATTAAGCTAATTTTTCTATTTTCCTTTTACCTCAAATAAAACTTTTCAATCTCAATATTATAGTAATTTAAAAGAAAAAGAGTGTTGTAGTGGCTCACCAAAACTGAAGATCCAACCCACTTCACAAAAGCTTTGAAGATAGACAAAATCTAAGAAGATAAGTCAAAGAGAAGGTCCGGACCTGGAAGGATCCGGAACACAATCAGAGAAAGAAGATCTGAAATCCACGTGGACAGGACACGCTCCAGACACAAACAAATTTGAAAAGTGTAAAGTGTGCAAAAGAAGATTCAGACTGAGCTTCCAAGGGCATTTAATGCTTCTTCACCAACTGTCAGAGATTTAATGAAGAAATAAGCACTAAAGGACAAAAACCGTACTATGACAGTGACATAAAGTCACCAACTTTTGAAGATCAACCAATCCGGGATCGCGTGGTGCACACTACCAAGTCAAAACATCCAAGGAAAGCTTTCAGACAAAGGAGATCATCTAAAATCCTAGGATTCTACGTTGGCGCACAAATTTCAAGTTTTAACGGGCATGAAATGGAGTCTAACGACTAACTCAACGGTCCGGATGCACCTAGTTCAAACTTCTTCAACGGATCAGATTTAATTCTTCCCAACGGTCTCATTTATTGCTCAACCTATAAATAGATCAGTTGGATGCCTGAAGAAGTTGCTGATTCTTTCAAGCTATCAAGAGTAAGTAACTTTCTGAAAGAAATCGGTTTACAAACACACAAGAACAAGTTCCGGAACCATTTGTTTCAAACTTAAAAAGTGAAAAAATTTTGTTGTAAATCTTTTCAATCTGAGGGTTGAAAAGTGGGACTTAGTTTCTAGATCAGAGTGAGTGACTAGAGACGATATATCCCTCTGAAAGGACTTAGCTAAGTTGGTGAGTGCTTAGTGGTATATCCTACATCCAGAAAGGCGTTTTTCAGAGACAACTGTAAACGGCTTAATTCCTACCCTTGAAAGGAATTGATTAGTGGATTAAAGTCCAGCAGAAGTTCTGGTGACTGGAGTAGGCGAGGCCAAACCAGGATAAATCCTTGTGTCCAGGATAAGCCCCCCTCTGACCCAGTTTGTCAACTGCTAAAGGAACAACAACTGGTATCAGAGCAGGTGCTCAAGTTGAAGATCTAACAATCTGAAGCTAAAGATCCACAGTTGACAAAATGGCTCACCAAATTCAACATACTCTTCCAAAGGGTATGTTCATCACCAGACCACCTCTTTTCACAGGAGAGCATTACTCCTTCTGGAAAACCCGTATGAAGGTATTCATCCAAGGGGATTTTCAGTCCCTGGTGCTGGATCACCTAGCTTCATCAGCTCGTCCAAATTCACAGTAGGAAATAAATCCCTCGATGTAAATAAGAACTAGTTGCGGTAGCAGAGCCGGTACTCATTCCATTCCGTAATAGTTTTCTCATGTTTCCAGGTCTCATGATGCTTCAGAGCTTTATACTTCTTCAACACGTTTATAAGCAGCTCGGAATTTCTATTGGTTGAGAGCACCGATGTCTCTCAAGTCTTCGAAAACCTGAGTCAGCTCGGCATGCAACCTACTCTTCTTTGCCAATGCAAGATTCTTCTCTTCCAAGGTCGCCTCCAGCTCGTGAACCTTGTTGTTGCTCCACTCTTGTGCCTCCTATAGCTTGCGGATCTTCTTATCCTTCTCCTCCAAGGCAGCACAATGAGCCACCTCCATCCTTTTCGAGGCCTCTTACAGATCGTTCATCACATTATTATAAGAGGCACTTTCCTCCTCTACCTTCTTTTTAGCCGCCTCTACCCGCTCATCAAACTGCTTCTCCTGCTCCAATTGTTTCTCCTCGACATGCTTGGCTTCTTGTTTAGCCTCCTCCGCCTCTTTGTCGCGATGCCCAGCAAAGTAACGAGCCCACAAGACATCGGACTAGAGCTGCGAGTGAAAAAAATCAGCAAAACCATTCTCAAAAGTAAAATGTTATATCACAAGAACATACCCTCAAAGCATTGTTCTGAACTCGCCCCACAATCTTCTATTCATTACTCTGGCGATAGAATGCCTTCTCAGCGGGGAGACGAGTGAAGCGGACGAAATCATCCTCAATCTCTGGCTTCGCGAGAGTAACTTTCTCACCATAGAACTTCATCCAGAGCTGCAAAAGTGTACGGGATCAGGAAAAAGGCGCGAATAAAATAGAAAACCAGAGAAAGGGGGAAGTATCCTACCTTTGGTGGATAGACCAATTTCTTAGCTTCCTCCTCTGCAGCAGTTAAACGTGCCAGCACTATCTCCACGTCGCGAACCAGCTCGTGCCTTCCCCTCTTATCCGGGTGAGTATCGGAGAGATTTGCCTCGGAAGAAACAAACGCCTTTTTCTTCCCCTTATCGACCTGAGCTCGTTTCTTTGACTTGCCCTAAGAAGGAGTGTCACTCCCGTCCATGGGAATGGCGGAGATCGGTGCCACCACAAGAACAACATATGGTTCCACAACTCCCTTGGATTTTTCAAGCGTGACAATATCGTCCTGGGGAGATCGAGCAGGGATAGCGACGGTTGGAGAGGGGGGAATGTCATCCACATCAGTAGAAGTGGGAGGAATTGATGGATCCATATAGGCCTCCGCGAAGCCGAGCTGCTCGCGCCCACGATTCCACCTTCAGTCAGGTCAACGTAACCATTGATCTTGGCACTGAGAGAATCGAGGGTACATGAGTTCTGCTCGACAACAGCTTTCTTCTTTTTCTCCTCTTCTTCTTGCTGCTTGTGCACACGAAGTTCTGCCAAGGAGCGCGCAAAGTTAGGCAATTTAGCCATACTTGCACTCAGGAAGATAACAATTAGCGAGCTAATAAGAAAAAATTTCACTTATGAAGGCAATTTAGCCATACCTTCCACAGTGCACAATCTTCCCTCCAATAGAACTTTGCCAAAGGCTTAGCGTTCCAGTGAAGGGAGAACGAGAACTTCCCTTGTAGGTACAAAAATCCCTTCCTCTTCTGTATCTCTAACTTCACCCAGAACCAGTCTGTCTTCCAGTTTTCCAGTTTGTTGGTTGGGGTGTAGAGCTTAAGGGCTTCGGCATGGCCAGGAGCCCAATACAGTAAATCTCTGGCCTTATTACATTTGGGCCTGTAAAATCTCCGGAATACTGTACCATCGAGCCAAAGGCGCAAATCATTGCATACCCATTCGAGGGTACTCATCATCAATAAGGAGTTAGGGGCAATTTTCCCTGGACAAACACTGAACTCTTCAAGAATCAAAGTAATGGCGTAGCTGAATGGCAGCTATAATCCCCAATCGACTTGCGATGTAAACACTTCTCCCTTCAATTTGGTTAACCTTTGGCGATAGATCTCCACCCTCTCGAGGGGGGCAAGCCGAAGGAACAAAAATTATGGCTGATTCTGCCGCCGTGGGCCGCTCGGGTTGCGAAAATGACCCACGTCCAGGATTCAAAACCCTAAGTTCTAAATCCATAACATTAGCCTCTTTGCGTGTGTATTTTATCCCGTACTGGGGGATGAAGTGAAAAAGAGGTTGTTCATCATGGTATTTTGGATCAATTATCGGATTGATCATTATGCGGTAGGAGTTAACAGAATTCGAGTCTGAGGAAGAAGAACTGGGAGGCTAAATACCTAACTCTCGAAGAAAGGACATAAAAAGCCAAAGCAACAAAGAAAAAAGAAAGAGAAATAGGAATCGTACTGAAATTTGGAAGGGGAAAGAGGAAATCAGAAAATATAAGTCGTTGGAAAATGAGTTCCAGAGAAGAGAGCACATAAGGTGGAAAAGTGGTTTGCACAGTATTTAAAGCATGAGCAAGAAGAAGAAAATAAACAGTTGAAGCGACATTTTAATGGAATTTAAAAGAAAAATTCAAAATTCGAAGTTACTAGGCACACCACGAGCGCATGGGAAAGCGAGAGATCGAGCGTATGTGTCACACACAAAAATCACTCCGAGAGACGTCGCACACTGCGACGCAGCCATACCATTCTACTATGGACTCGCCCTAATCACCGATTTGAAAGAGTCGGGCTTCGAGCTGGGGAGGGACATCTCTGCATAAGCAAAGAAAACTTCAAGAATTCCTCAATAATCTCACCGACCTTAAAAGAGTCGAGCTTCGAGCTGCGCAGGGACATCTTTGCATAAGCAAAGAAAATTTCAAGTAATTTTCCGAACTAGCCATCGACCCTAAAGAATCAGGCTCCGAGCTGGGGAGGGACATCTTTGCGTAAGCAAAGAAAATTTCAAGTAATTTTCTGAACTAGCCACTGACCCTAAAGAGTCGGGCTCCGAGCTGTGAAGGGACATCTTTGTGTAAGCAAAGAAAAGTTTCAAGAAATTTTTCTAAACCACCCAACCCTAAAAAGTCGGGCTCCAAGCTAGGGAGGGACATCTGATAACAAAAGAGGTAATCAAGTCGTCAAAGCTTAGCTCGCTATAGCCAAAGCGAGCTTGGAGCTTACCTCGAAACTACCCACGAGCTCGCCGCTAAGGGACAAAACCACCAGCTGGCAACCGAGCTGGAGTTCGGTGACAGAAAGCAGTACAAGCCACCCGACAGCACAAACCATGCCAAGGAACAAAACTGTAATTGTCATACAACGATTAATACTACAATATGATGTGGCCCGACAAACACAAGAGAAATGTCATACCGTACCAAAACTCCATCATTGGAGCTGCCACGCCATCACTGGTCCCCCATGAACCTCTCCAAACACCCTATAAAAGGGAAAAGCAACGGGTAACAAGAGTAATTCATTCTCTACACTCTCACTTCACTTTCTTCATCTTATCCTATATCTGACTTTACCATCGGAGAGGTCTCGTCGGTAAAATGCTCGGTCTATCTGACGAGTTCTTCATTTTACAGTTACCAGAAGGAACTTGGATATTGGAGTCACAATATCAGTAACAAATCTAGTATAAATACTTTGAAAACGCTAGAGACATTATGATAGTATTGTAATGTATCATAACGGATGGATGACATATTTGGTAAAACAATTTAAAATTAAATCACCATAAAAAAATTTGTTTTATAACTAATCAACTTAAACTTTTCATAAGGCTTAGTACATCACATAGAAATTTATTACATACCCAATAAATATTTATTACACATCTATAACATATTTATTATAGAACTAATATAAACTAATTTCAACTGAAAATTATTTACAAAATAAAAATTCTAAAAGTATTGTTGCTTCCTAAAAATGAATGTCTAGTAAGTGCACTACGTACGTTTGTAGTTGAGCAAGCACAATACATGTGGCTACAAAATGTTTTAGAAAATACAATTAGTTGTTATTGCATCTTTAACCTTAACTTCATTGTTCATGTATTAAATTTATTTGGGCTTAATAGTAATTAAGATTCGAAAGACTGAAATTTTCGTTGAATTAATTATTACAATTAAAGTATAGGAGAAATGGGTATTTTTTTTACTGAAGAACATAGTCTATAAAATCAAATCAGAGACAATTACAGCTCTAATTTAAGGTGGATAAGTCTCCCTACATGTCGAAGAATATGTTGTACTAGCTACAACAAAATTCGTAGACTGAAAACATATACTATCTAAAAACATAAACAATAAACCGATGTCAAGACACCAGATAAAATACGACAAGACAAACAAACTAAACTTGCTACTATCACAAGTCAAACATGTCCATGGACAAGACTCACAAAAATTGCAAGCTATTTTTTCATAATCTCCAACTAACGATTTTGAGTACTTCAATCATCAAGTGCTTGCCTGCTTCATAACTTCAACCAGTATTGCAGATCTGAAACTTTTTTGCTGAATTAAGAGAGCTCTGGGGTGTCAACTGTGAAAGATAACCAAGTATCTTGTCTAAAGGTGGATGACGTCCAATCCAACTGTAAATCTATGTTGAGTTTTGTAGCAACAGATTTGTGATTAAGGACGACAATCGTAGTAAAGACGATAAAAAAGTGCAGATTATTATCAACAAAAAACATCAAAACAAAAAAGAAAGACATGAAAGTAAAGATTGGGAGGGAGAAAAAGCCTTGACGAGCTATTTCTCCCTCTCTATCAAACAAACTTATAGATGGAGAACAAGATCTTTAGAGAAGAAGGAGCTCTCTTCATGACCAGATTTTATCCTATTTTTCAATTCTTAGTTAGCCATGCATATTGGGGTAGCATTGGAACCACCACATTAACGTCTTCAGTTCTTAATTCTTACAGATAATTAATATAGTCTGCTAATACGATTGGAAACTTTCTCGATTTGTTCTCGAGGCATAACACTTTTTTCACATGCTATGAATGGTTAGTATCAAAAATAAAAATTGAAAAAAAAAACAAATTGACTGTCTTAAAGTAAACATCATCTCACTTCCCTTAGTTGAATGCCTACTGATATAATAAAGTAATCTGTTGGTTCAAACTATAAAATTATGAAAACTTAATTGTAATAAAACTTTTTTCTATTACCTCTTCGTCTTTACCGCATGCAGTATTCAACTCATACATGATCATTTTGCAATCATATTCCAATCAAACAATTAAATAGTCTTGAAAATAAAATATCATGCACATTCTCTTTAATAAAGAGGCTAAATTTCTCTGATAATCAAATCAATGATCTATAACATGGTTATAAGACCCGGCCCGACCTAGCCAGTCGAACCGGAAAAACCCGGACCCGGTTGAATTAACGAACCGATTCATGTCAAAAATCAGTTACATAGTGAACCTGTTAATTACTCGGTGATACGGACGGTTGGACCGGTGATATGTTGACCTGGACGAGTTTTAAGGGTCGATCAATAATAAATAAAAAAAGTTGCAAAGTCTCAATTAGTGCACGTTTATTGAGGAAGTATTTAATTAAAACAAGAAAATTAAAGCAATTAGTAATAAAGAGTGCACATTATGGTAAAATTCTATTACAGGGAAAATTAAAGCAATTAGTCATAAAGAGTGCACATTATGGTAAAACTCTATTAAAGAAAATTAATAAATTATAAACGTCCAAATAGATGAAGATATTTATGAAGATTTTGTGCCTCCAAATGTCGAACGGAATACAAATTTTTTTGGGTTAGTATTTTATATTTTAAAATTTTAACTATACAATTTTAAAGAACATTCTTTTTTTTAAGTTATGTTATGCTTGCTAATTTTTTATTTTTATCAACTTTCTAAATGCAGATGATAACGCTTTGGAAGATAATTTGGGAGATATAATTTGGATTCATACAATTTTCTATATCAATTATGGGACTTTCAACGATGAAGATTTGGATTAACTTTAATAGTTAGCTTAAAGTTAGTTTGTTTGATACTATTTTATTTGGTGAACTTGTTTGTAAGACATTTAATATGTTTTGATAGTTAAAATTTCATTAACTTGTTAGAAAGAATATTTGAACAAGTTATATATTATTTTGAGTGATGAATATTGACAATTTTATATAACTCCGGTTGAACCCCGGTTGAATCCCAGTTGAACCTTTGACCCAGACCCTTTCCCTATTCCCGGTTGAGGGACCGGGCCGAGTCTGACAACCATGATCTATAATATAACACTCATACATCTGAGAGCTAGAAATAAATTGGCGAAGAACCAGTAAAGTGACTGCTGTTTCACTAACAATGGAAGAAAATCAAACAGAATTGATTAAA
>CAOJBJ011732011.1:0-11615 GCA_948291685.1 Euphorbia celastroides | reverse complement strand
GGTTACAAAATGAGGAAATGTTGATATTTATAGGTATTCAACCTCCCCAACTTGTGGCTAACATTTACATGGAATATTCCTAGTATATTCCTATTAATTATTGTCTAAATATCTTGCATAAGTCGGTTTAGAACTTGCTAGAATGGATTTGGAACTTAGAATCCCGTAACTAGGCAATTCTAGATGAATCTAGCCTTTTGCAACGCTTTCTGGATCTCTAGTAACACATCTGGGCGTTGCCAGAAGCTTCTGGAGCCTGTTGCAACACTTCTGGGCGTTGCAAATGGGCTGAAACTGTTGGGCAGCAGATTTGGCGGGTTGGGCTGCTCTTTTTGGGTATTTTGGGCCTTGTTTCACCATTTTAGCCCATATTTCACCTCTTTTTGAACCTTGACAACACATTATTGTATAGGAAGAGTTCTTACACGTGACAACTAGCTGGCTTGGCATTCGTCAAGGAAGGGCATTCGAAGGGAATTAGGGTTTAGAATTTGGGGGAAATGAACAAGAAACGCAGAAACTGCAAGAAAAACGATGAAACACAAAAAAAACGTAGAAACGGCAAAAAAAAAAAATTAAACGAAACGGCAATGTTATGTTTGTAAACAATAATAATAATAGAAAACGGAATTCTATTGAAAAGCTGCAAAAGTGGTAGAGCGTCGATCCCCCGTGAGGGCACTTTCCCTTACAATTTTGTCTACTGTTTTTTATAGGACCCACACGCTCTAGAAAGATGGAAAATGACCAGGCTCGGCAATTGCTAGAGGCACGGTCGAGTCATTCCGTTTGGGCTCAGCGTTAACGGGCTTCACAGCGCATCGCCGATGCGACAAATTCACAGCCGTCCGCCGATCGAAAATCCGCAAAGAACCGAATTGCGGAGCTGAAAATGGGTTATTTGTTAGGGTTAGGGTTGGAGATATAATGGGTATCGATTACAACATCTCCTATAACATAAACAGCTGAGATATAATGGGATGAGGATGAACATGGCAATGAAAATAAGGAAGCGATTGAGAATAGAGAAAAGATTATGGTGTTGTAATAATGCATGTTTATTGTGTAATGTCTTTTGTTGCTGCAGCATGTGAGGTGTCAATATATATAGGAAAAAATTGAAAACTGTCAAGCCAGAGATGTTGAAAATTAACCTTTGTAATGTGATTACGTGAATTGTAGTTCAATCTATTAATTAGCTAGACTACAAATTCATCAACTAGTTTTACTGTAATTTAGCTCGTAACTGAAAGAGTCCAAACTGAAGTTATTTGGGAGTGTAATATGTGGAAGTTGCAGTGTCTTAAGCAATAAGTCATGGTAAAAAAATTAGTTACTTGGATAGGATAATGGTAGGTGAAAAAAACTAGTTTAATATTCTCAATTCCACTAAAAAAAGCATGGAAACAACACTTCGATAGAGACATGAATGAAAAACGTTCATTACACGTGTTTGCAATGATTCCATTTCTTATTCATTATTTTTCTAAAAAATTGGTTATTGTCAATAATAACATTTCATTTACAAAATAATTAAAGCAAACATGACTAAACACTTAGAGCATCTATTATAGATTGTTTATTCTTATCATAATCTTAACACGTAAGTAAGAATAGATTATTAACTAAAAAAATTATTATACTAGATAGTTTATTTTCTCTGTCTTTAACGATTTGACACAATTAAATGTAGACTATATTCTATTTGATCTTTTACATGTAGACAATTAAATAGAAAACCATGTCATTAAATTAGTTATTATTTAATAACACTTTTGTAAAAACTCTTCATATTGATAGATTTCTTTTATAATTATTATTTAATTATAAATTTCTACATCAATGGACTAACTAGTGTAACACACTTTTAAAATAACATTGTCTGTTTTTAAAATTATTGAGATGTTATTAAGATACTAATCTATTTTATGATACACATAAACATAATCTTCAACTAATTACTAAAAATGCTGTTATAGTTTAATATCACAAAGGCAAAATAGATAAACCCACTTAAATCATAAGTTAATAGGAGCCAGATTTGTTTTTTATTTTTCATTTGTAAAACTAAGCCTATGACGATGTGGCACATTAACATTTAGGAAAAACCGGTTTGACTTACGGATAAACCAAGGAAAAATCAAACCGACCGGTTCACAAATCCAAAAGAGAATCTCAATCCTCCATCTCACCAAACGCTCTGTTGTTTATATTTACACGGTGACAGGCGGTCACGTTCAAATAGCTCGTGGAATAGCAGGAAATATAGAGAGCAGCAGTGATAGTTCACGAAGAACAAGTTCCTTCGTCATCAATCATCTTCCTCTTGAGTTCACTATCTTCGGTAAGCTCCGATACTCACTTTGAGTTGTGCCTTTTTTCTTATCTCCATGTTAATTTTGATATCAATTCATTCTCCGTTTGAATTTCAATTGTGTCCTTGGAACAGATTATACAAGGAGATGGCTGCGGATGCTCCAAATGCTGAGCTTTTGGAATGGCTAAGCAAAGATAAGCGCCGATTCCTCCACGCTGTGTATCGCGTCGGTGATCTCGATCGCACCATAAAGTTCGTTCTTTTTCGAGCATAATCATCTTTCAGAACTTTACTGTCTTTCTTATGGACTCCTTCATTGATTAGCCGGTTTTTTCAACTCATGTGATGGTTTTTTGGTTTGTAGATTTTATACCGAATGCTTTGGCATGAAGCTGCTGAGGAAAAGAGATGTTCCGGAGGAGAAGTACTCAAATGCCTTTCTTGGATTTGGTCCTGAAGAGAATCATTTTGTTGTGGAGCTCACTTACAGTATGATGCCCTTGCAATCATTTCTATTTTAGTTTCCTAATTGTGTTAAATCTAGGAGTTCTGATTGCTGTCAAATTGTCTAGTGAATTTTCGCCTTCATTATGTTGTGATACTTCTTGGTATTGGTGTGTTTGATTGAGAGGAAGAAGAAATGGAGTGAAGGAAACACAGATTTTAAAGAATGTATTTTGACCAATATTTGTCCTTGATACATTCCTCAATATCTGTGGTCCTTACACCGTTTAAGGCTAACATAGACAGCCAATTTGTCAAGTCTAGTAAGTGCACATACCTTACAAGTTGTGAATGACAACTGGTACGAGTTGCAGATGTTGAAAATTCTTTAGGCTGGGGCCAAGGAGATGGATTCATGTTTTACCAGCGTGCCAGCTTCAGCTTGGTTACTAAAGATGTAGTTAAGAAAGTTGAACTCGTTATCTTAATTTGGTGTACTTGGCTACCGACTTGCAGATTATGGAAAGACTTCATATGATATTGGAACTGGTTTTGGACATTTTGCAATAGCAACTGAAGATGTAAGTATTGCTCTATTGTAAATTATATTGGTGATTTCTCCTGCTGCTAAACAGGCAGAATTGTTGAATTGGTAGGTACACAAATTGGTTGAAAATGTCCGTGCTAAGGGCGGTAATGTTACTAGAGAGCCTGGACCAGTTAAAGGTGGATCAACTGTTATTGCCTTTGTGAAGGATCCTGATGGTTACACCTTTGAGCTCATACAAAGGGAAGCAACCCCTGAGCCCCTATGCCAAGTCATGCTTCGTGTCGGCGATCTGGAGCGCTCTATCAAATTTTATGAAAAGGTAGTTGCATTGGATATTGCATATGTTCTCTCCTGACAACTCAACTTGCTGTGTGAGCTTGTTGCACGATTATTTTTCTATCTACTTATATGTTTGTTGCCTGAGAAATGTGTGAACTTTCTTATTGCAAGCTATTGCATGCACTCTTTTTTATTGTTGTAGTGGATGGAGAAGATTTGAGAACTTTCTCTAGAAAGCTTATGTATTTTTGCAGTTTTCTCTTATTTCTTGAACCAAGATTCATTTTTTGTGTGTAAATTATTAACAAGTAAGAACTATGCAGCACTATACTAAATAGTTAATGTGCGAAATAAAGTAGTTTGCTGGTGTCATATTTATCTTCTTCCTTTTCTTCTGCAGGCTTTGGGAATGAAGCTGTTAAGGAAAGTTGATGTGCCTCAGTACAAGGTGAGTTACAGTAAATATGCAATTTTTTTAGTATTTTATAACTTAATGGATCTAATATGCCTTACATACAGAATCATTCGTTTGTGTTGTCTCACTTGGTTGCATCTGTTATGCAGTATACGTTGGCAATGATGGGCTATGAAGACGAGAAAAAGACGACTGTACTTGAGTTGACTTACAACTATGGTGTGACAGAATATACTAAAGGAGATGCGTATGCTCAGGTTATTGCTGACTTCTGTTCAACACATCTGGTTGCCTCTGTTTTCCTTTTGCTGATATTGTATGCACAACAGGTAGCACTCAGCACCAATGATGTCTACAAAAGTGCTGAGGTTGTCAAGTTGGTTACACAAGAGCTTGGTGGAAAGATAACTCGAGAACCTGGTCCAATTCCTGGAATCAACACCAAAATTACTTCTTTCCTGGATCCAGATGGCTGGAAAACAGTAAGTTTACTCTACTGCCTTGAAGTTTCTATGCATGATTCATTACATGGGGATTGTAATCTTAAATTGAATATGGCCTATGTCTATGATTGATTACATGCTATTGCGGCCTCCTGTTGAGATGATTGGTTATATTAGAAGGATGTTGGTGGAAGTAATAAATTTCTAGAAAGTTGTCTACCTAGGACCTAAGAGATTGATTGCATTGAGTCTAAAACCAAGACACACGAGCATGAAGAATTGGTTATTTGTGAACCTAAGTAGCCCTGGATATATGTAATTTAATGATCTACAGCTATACCTTATTCTGGCTATTGAGTAAGTATGCTTGATGAGTAAGCCAAGGAAATTGAGTTATGTCTAGGTTGATTCATTAAAATACCACAGGTTTGTGTTTTGTTGGAGAGCTCCAAGTTTTTAATGTCTGACCTTGTACCAGAGGACCAAACCTCAATTATCTTAATGAAAATCAAGTTTATTTAGTTGTAGGCCGGTGCTAAGACCTTTGGTTCTCTAAATAAAGTACTTGCTATTGAAAAAAATAAAAGCCTTCTGTAATGTGTAGAGTTTTGACTATATTTGTCCAATATAGTAATATCTGGCTTCGTACTTAGCGTAATATTGTACTCGCAGCTTAATCTACTCTGATTTCTGAGTAACATGGTTTTTATAATCCTGACATGGGATACTTTGAACAATTTATTTTAACTATTGTTTGTGGACGAGCTCATGGTTTGATTTTGACTCATCTCTGCAGGTCCTTGTAGACAATGAAGACTTCCTCAAGGAACTTCACAAAGATGAGTAGGAGAACTATGACTTACTTGTTCAGAAGTGTTGCTGCTCTAGCCAATGATGAGCTACTTCTATTTGTGTGAATAAGTTAGTTTGCATAATCACTAGAAACCAGTTGGCCGTCAGACTTATATCTCCAAATAAATCGTATGTTTTATGTTCTACAGGAACATATTTGTATGAATATGATTGTGATGGTAATGCATTTAGCCTCTGTTTGCCTGTACCTTTCTTTCTACTCTCGTTTTCATCTTGATTTATATCAATACACGTCTTCACCAAGGGAGACATGTAAAAACCATGTCTTGTATTTACTCTAATAATCATTTCAGCCCTTGCAGTTGAGAAATGAGCCGAAATTAGCAAGACTTTAAGCATAATGTGCTTTCTGTTGTTAACTAAGGAAGTTGAGAAATGAGCTAAAATAAGTGAGACTTTAAGCACAACATGCAATGGAACAGCGAGTAATACATTATTAACCGTTTATTTATCAAGAAATGTCAAAGAGATGGTATTCATTGAGTTATTACATTGAGAGAGTAAGGTTCTGTTTAGGACTGCTTTCCGAAGCTACTTTCCCTAAAAGCTCCATTTTGAACCTTTTCTAAAAAGCAACAGATTATAGTTTTGGGAAAGCTGTTTTATCAGTTTTTAACTTTTTGATATAAAGAATTAAAATGCACTGTCAAAATAAAAAAAAATGATGTTATATGAAAAGTTTGTGATACCAACTTTTAGGAACAACAAATCTGACAGCAATGCCAAACAGACCCTAAATTTTTCTCCTTTGAATAACATCCCCATTTCGGAATGGAAAGAATCATGGAAGAGAAGAATAAAAACTTGAACAAGAGTCAAAAGATACAGTTCAAGACTACTATCAAAGTTGATTTATCTGGCAGCTTCCCAGGTTCAATTGAATCATATAAATAGAATTGCTGTACAACAACATAGGCTTATTGCAACTTCTCTGAGGGTTTAAAAAACCAAATATAATATCCTTGAATTGCTGTTTAAACTTCTGTATCGATTGGGTAGCAGCCAAGAACACGAATAAATCTTGCAAACTCCTGTGTGAAATCAGGACAAATACAGAACTATGAGTTACTTTATATATGTAAACAAAACAAAAAATTATGAACGATCTTAGTATAATGATTTCCCAAGTAATGCAGAATTATGGTTTCGTTCATCATAAAACAAACCTGTAAATGTCCCAAAGCGTTTTGGGCACGGGGTTCGGCCATAGAAGCTTCAAAATCCACATAAAAGAGGTAATCAAAGTACCTGACATGAACAAAATCAGATCATAAAATGTCTCGAAAATTGTCAAATGCCTCAAAAATGGTGCTACAGTTACTGGAAATTCCCAGAAAAAATTACTTTCTGTTTCTGTTAAGTACCGGAGAAGACAAGCTTCAGCAGTTGGCGGGAAAAAGTAGAGAAGTCGAGTTTGTTATTTCCTGTTATTCTGTTTCGTATTCTGTTAGCTAGCTGCAAGTGGAGTTAGTTAGTTACAAGCTGTAGCCAGCTGGCTCTTAGCTGTGAATTTCCTATAAGAACGGAATTGTATAGAAATGAGGACATAATGTGAATTTCAGAATTTCTTCAATATTCTCTCTCTCGTCTGTTTCTCTCTTTCTACTTCCCATTCTGTTTCGTTCTGTTCTCCCTAATTCTCTTCTCAAACCCTATTTCCGATCTACGTTCTTTACAGTTTCCTCTTTCAGTTAACATTTTAATAAATCTTAGATCCATATTTTTAATGTTTTCTAAATCATTTCATCCATAAAAGTGGCAAGAAAGTTAGGACTTTTTCAAAACCCAAATTGCAATCTTTCACCCCGAGAACTGCTACTTACTTGGCACTCCCCTTATTAGAATCATCAACAACTCTTAAAGGGCGGTTTCTTTGCGGTCGGCTCTCGATCTGGAAATAGATCAAGAAAGAGATTATACACTGGCCAAACACCAGCAATAAGCTTCAACTCTTAGTTACCAAAATTACCTTGGACAAATTAATGTTTCTCAAAGCAAACACTGCCAGTGCTTTGAACAAAACACCGGGACCTTCTTCAAGAGAGAAAACAACGCTTGTCTGGAACATAGAAAACATTTATCAATGTTTGGAGAAAATGGTGGCTATTAACGACGAAAAGAGAATAAAAGGTTGAGTACAAGTAACAATACCCTATAGGGCCTCATGGTCCCCGGAATTATAGGCTCCCTTGAAAGTATTAGAAAACGGGTAATGCTGCCAATATCATCCTGTGCACAACAAGATCAAACCAGATTTTAATAAGCAAAGCAAGACCGCTATGAACACAAATAAGATCTCATATAATTTTCATGAATTAGTCCTTAAGGAATTTAAAGTTGACCAGTGATGATCATATTCTGAAGCTGCAGCTTATGCTCGATTCCTGTGAAGATTTTATCTCAAGTGCTTGGTGTTTCTCCTAAGATCCTAAAACATCTATCACTCATTCCGAGTTTACAAATCTTACAACCAAAAACAGTTTAAACTAACACCAAGTAAAATTTGGGAGGAGTTTCATAATAAAGTCTGTATCTTTTCGAACCGCAAATAGTTCCCCATAAATTTACCGTACTCTATCTTAATCGCTCCTGGTATATCTTGGCGTGCTCAATTACACCCTATGTTGAGATCTAGCAAGTCCAACCAACTGATAGGAACTCTTAACATACTCACAAAATATATAAACTAATGAAAGCACAACCTATTTTGTTATATTTATATTATCTCAACAAGAGAACTTTTGAGTTCAGTTCCATTATCATAATGACATCTATCTGTCAGCCACATCTTCACACTCTTTCGTTATAGGTTCAACTTGATAAAAACATCCATATATTTTAGAATAAGGAACTCAAATTTACACGTAATGGACATTGGCAAGTTCTATTGTTAAGAATGGGAAGATCAAATTACTTGGATCACTTTTCATAATCTTGTGACCAGTTTTTCATGGGAAAATTTGTTGAAAAGCGGCAAGTGACATACCTGGATTTGTTCTACTAAAATGCTGAGACCATAGATCTCTGCTGCTCGAGCACTGGCAATGGCGCCCGTTTCTCTGATGCCACTTCTAGCAACCATCTGCCCAAAATGGTTCAGAACTTCCATACAAAGACTCTCCATAATCAATGTTAGTAAAGAAAGGTCCACTAAGGTTTTAGAATAGTACCTGAGCAGCACCAGCAGTATCATCGGTGCTGACTCTTATAACACCTAGCTTGTTTAGTGTCCCCTCACAATGTGAAAGCGCCTGCAAAGTCAAAAATATTTGGTAAATTCGGGACGAAAGTATTGGATTAGACTTAATGTTGCTAAAAGCAGAATCGGATCAAGATTTGGGCATTAAATTTTGCAAGAATTAATGACTAGGCATATTGCAAGGCATTATTTGGACTAACCTGGGGGTGGCTCAAAACTTGAGTCAGTTCCTCTTTTTTGACACCTGGCAGTCCTAACAGGCAATGATTGACTACCATCTGAACCTCTCCGACAATATGCAGCCTATGGCGGAGAAGCAAGTCATAGTTACGATGAACACTTCCACCAACGGAATCCTCTATTGGGAGTACCGCTTTATCGACTAACCAAAGTTCAACAGCCTGCTCACCAAAACACAACATACTAAATAAGCCTGTGATTTATAGGCACGGCCAATTCAAGCTAGTTAAGAAGACAAACCTTACCAAAGGGGCGTAGCTCAGTTGATACACCTACCAATGTGTAGGTGGGAGGTCATGGGTTTGAAACCCAGCCTCTTCAAGGATTGATTAAACATTCAAAAAAAAAAAGAAGACAAACCTTGAACTCGGCTTCAAAATCTTCACAAGGTACAGTTTCACATGTGGGGTATGCTTTTAGTGCAGCAGCCTCGCTATATGCACCTGCTATTCCCTGAAATAAACGCCAACACCAACATAAGAGCAGTAAAACAACATCAATATTTAGTGGGCAATATCGTTGGACTGCTTACCCGATATGCAACCCTTACTTTTGAACCATTGTCACGTGAACAACAAGAATCGGTTGCAGTTAACGGTTCTGTAACGAACAATGGGTACTGTTTTTGTAAGGCAAAAATATTCTAAATTTTGCAGTGATATAAATTAATGAGCCTAAGAATAGTAGAAAAGTTTTCTTCTTTTCGATAATTACAATGAATTCCAGTTTCCTTTAAGCAACTATGTGAAAGATTCTTTCTTCACTTCTCACCAAAATTTGAAAATAAAACCGGCTTTTTTGGATAAGGATGGTGATCTTTGCTATGATACAAATATTGTATACAAGCTTTTGAGTTTTTCATTGGACTCTAAAGAACTTCTCAATTTTACATTATTATTTTGATTGTGCCAAATCCATCACAGTTTTTCAGCATAAAATATTAAGCCAACAAAAAACATCTGATAGAACCACAAACAGAACAGAAAACTAACCTACATTGCATAAAAATCGACAAATTTCAGCAGGCTCAACATACGAATCGAAAAAGGGCAATGTTACACAACAATTCATCACATAAGGAATTCACAAGATAGGAAAACAAAACACAAAAAACTAAAATTTACTCACTAGGGAGAAGGCTCAAATCCTTGTGGAACAAACTAGACCCTGAATCCTCAACCTTATCAATAGCCCCAGAAGACTCAGCCTCAGGAGTTAATGGCTTCTCATCTTCAACAGGAGTTAGAGCTCTATGAGCTAAAACAGATGAGCAAGAACATTGCAACCTACCAAAATCCCAATCCAACCCAAACCCACATCTCCAATACCTCAAATCTGACCTACCCACATTCGAATTAGGCCTAACTGGATTAACCCAGATGGATCCAGCAGCTTTCAGAGCCATCAAAAACAATTAAAAACCCCAACGTCAATGGTAAATGCGCATAAAAAGGGAAAAATCATGGGGAAGGAATAGAAAGGTAGTTGAGAACCGGGTTTGGTGGAATCATAGAGAAGAGCATTGTCAAATGAGAAGTTGATTTTGACCCGCCAGAGTAAATAGAAATTCCTAAAATTTCTGCTTCTTAGGTACTGTAATGGAGTAAAGCAATAGCCTTTCAGTTGAAAGACCAATTTGGTTCGGGGTAGGTAAGTGAGAAGAATGTTGGCTACAAGTTTTCTCAGCTTCTAGAGAAAAAGGGAGAAAGAAAGATGCAAACTTGGAACCGAAACAGGGTCGGCAAAGGGTGAAAGAGAAGCTTTGGGGGAAAATGAAAATGGAGTTGCAATGTTAATATTTAATGTGCTCAATATCCTATCTCTTATGGAGAAGACGATAATGGGAAATTCATTCATATTCTTTCTTTACCTCATTTAAGGTAAGAAAAATTGCACCTCGGTGTCATTGTGTCGATGTTATAGAGTGTCAATTGAATTACAGCTAACAATGTTTGACTTGTTAAAGTTGGATGAAGAGTGAGGAGTTGGAAAAGTGTTAGAAGAAATTCTAGTTTCTATTTCGGTTGATCTAGAGGTGCTAAAAATGTTTCATAAAAAAAAGTTGCTAAAAACGTGGTTAGATGTACCAGTCCTTACAGTTGTTGTGTACAAGTCACATCCCAGTTGCTGTAATAGAGTAGAGCTCACCGCAATTGACTAATACATTTGTAAGATCATTCTTTTCTTTCACCAATATTCTAAAAGCGTAAATGTTAAATTCATTTTGAGGTTGTTTATTCATTCATTATATTATTTTAACATTATATTGTATTAAAAATTTTACCTTTTGTATAAAAAATGTTTGCTCAATCGAGATTGTTATATGCGATTAAAATAATAGATCAACATATATTTTTCTGTGAATATATATAGATGACGCCGAATTTGTTATAAAAGCATCAAGGTTGTTGTATGAAGCTAATCATAATCTACTAAGATGATAGTTTTTTAAGAAGCTCGGTAAAATTTACAACTCACTAGTTTACATAAATAATGAAAAACATAAAACTTAAAATATTATTATACAAATAGTAATGAAAAGAAAATAAAAGATATTCAACACACGTTTTATTTGTCTCTTAAACAAAATATTGCACAAAAAACTTGAGAAGATAATAACACACTACAAAAGGATTAGAAAAAAATAAGAGTTTGCATTTGAATATGGTAAGATTGAAAAAAGCATACCTAAAAATGATAAAAACGCATACATTTTATAACATATACAAATTATAGCAATTTTCTAAATTTTTTAGTAACATGTTATCCTCAAATATGTATATAAGATATGTTGTTGCATAATTAGATAACATACGAAAAGCCTTTCTTTTAATTGTGCAGACAAAATATAGAAT
>CAOJBJ011731956.1:0-13654 GCA_948291685.1 Euphorbia celastroides | reverse complement strand
TATAGCACCACTTTTTTTTGTTATCTTTTCTGTCTCTTAATTCTCACCAGTTCTAATGGATTTCGGTTCGATTTTGAGAAATTCTTATGTTTGTAATTTAACTGTTGAAGATGGCTGCCGCCTCCTCCTCCACCGCCCCGTTTTTCCTTCCGAGAGACGAAAATCAAAACCAGATTTTGCAGCAGCAACACAGTTCATCAACAACAATAACAACAAATTCTTCTGCTCCTCCAAACACAGGAGCTCCTCCAAAGAAGAAGAGAAATCAGCCCGGAAATCCAAGCAAGTATCCGCCTTTTTTATCGAATTGAGATTCACAGGATCTGAGAAAATCTGATTTTATTGCAAAGTTTGGATCTTTTTGACTTGAATTGAAATGGGTTTCAATTACTTTGTGATATTTTTTTTTCATTAAGCAGATCCAGATGCAGAAGTGATAGCGCTGTCGCCAAAGACACTAATGGCGACGAACAGGTTCATATGTGAAGTATGCAACAAAGGGTTTAAAAGGGAGCAGAATCTGCAGCTTCACAGAAGAGGCCACAATCTGCCATGGAAGCTCAAGCAGAAGACTACTAAAGAGGTAAAGAGAAAGGTCTATTTGTGCCCCGAACCCACTTGTGTTCACCATGACCCTTCTAGGGCACTCGGTGATCTTACTGGCATAAAAAAACATTATTCTCGGAAACACGGCGAGAAGAAATGGAAGTGCGAAAAATGCTCTAAGAAATACGCTGTTCAATCCGATTGGAAAGCACACTCAAAGACCTGTGGCACTCGAGAGTACCGATGTGACTGTGGCACTCTTTTCTCCAGGTAAATAATTAATTAGAAACTGATTGATTCTGTTTTGTTTGAATTGAAATTTCCTACATGTAGATTATAGGATGAGCTTGAAAACCGAGTTTTTAAGACAATCCTAAATTGCCCTAGAGCATCATAAAATTACAAATTTTCTTCTAGTTGAGCACTTGGATAAGTGGTTTGTGCTATTTTAATGGTGTAGAGGGAATTGAAAAGAAACCAAGGAGAAGAAGAACGAGAGAAAAAACAAAGTGAAAAATTTTTATTGGAAACAACGCCGGGAGAGTGAATTCACGTGCAGTTATTAAAGGGTGTCAGTGAGGGGATATTGTTGTTTTGTGGGGTTCTTAAATTGTTAACGTTAGGGCTGTGGGGTTTCATTTTGATTCTTTCTTTCTTCTCTTTAACTAAATCCCTAAATCCGCCATATTTCTTTCAGTTTCTGAGAATGTGGGTGATTGTTCATTATTGATGGCTTTCACCATTGTGGAAGTTTATTCTTTGTTTGGAAAATTGGTCTGTTGCTGCCATTGATTGATTGAGGCTAGCTTTGCCAGCTTTTGAGTTTCTGGTTTTTCTTCAAAATTAGTATTCGTTTTACCTGTTCATTTATTGAACACACTCTTCTTGATTTGACATTCTTTTCACTTGTTGACTCATTTGTTTTGATCTAAACAAATAACGGTTCAAACATCCCTATTAGGTTAGCACTTTCGGTGACTCTATTAAGAACAAAAGAATTTCTCTTTTTTATTATTTATTGTTCTTAAAAACGAAACGAATTAGTAGAATCCGTTTTAAACGAGGTGTATTGTATGGGTTGTGTTGTTATGATCCATTCGGATGTTAAAAAATAGTGTTTACTTCAATTGCATTTTATTTTTTCTTTAATTTGTTTAATTGCGCTTGAGGTCAGAAATTTTGTTTGAGTCATTCCTACCATTCGTTCATATGAATTAATGTTTTGGAGATAAAAACAAAAAAACTATTTATTCATCTATCGATGTTTATAACTAAAATTTTTTCAATCTTTCAGGCGCGACAGTTTCATAACACATAGGGCTTTCTGTGATGCACTAGCTCAAGAAAGTGCAAGGCATCCAAACACCATTGGAACTCATCTCTTTGGAAACAATCACATGAGTTTAGGCCTATCTCAAGTGGGTTCCCAGATCCCTCCATTGCAAGATCAGAACCACCCATCTAACGATATCCTACGGCTAGGAAGTGCCAAATTTGATCACATTATACCTCCTCCAAATTCATCCTCAATGCACAACAATTCATCTTTCTTACATGGCCTGATGCAACTTCCCGATCTTCAATCCAACCCAAACCCGAACTTCAATCTCTCATTCTTCTCAAACAACACCCCCGGAACCCGAATCACCAACCCGGGTGACCACAACACTAGCTCGGGTTCTGCCTTCTTGAACCCTAACCCTTTCAACCTGGGACAAGGGACAACGCCTGGTCTTTTCCCCAACAACAACGGAGACCATGTTAGTTCGGGTCTCCCCTCTCTTTATACCTCCTCTATGCAACAAGAAAGCATCACTCCCCATATGTCCGCAACAGCATTGCTCCAAAAGGCAGCTCAAATGGGCTCCACTACAAGCACCAACAACAGTGCTAGCACTCTTCTTAGAGGCCTAGGAAGCTCGGGAAACAAACCCGAAAGGCCCCCTCTAGTGTCCACTAACTATGGAAGTAGTTTCGGGAGTGAACACCAAGGTATGGGGACACAATTGGAAAGTGAAAACAATTTGCAAGGACTAATGAATTCCCTTGCAAATGGTGGACCTTCGGTTTTCGGAGGTGGACAAGGGCAAGATAGCGGCTTCGGGGGGTTTGGGCAAGGTGTTGGAGTTACTATAGGAGAGAGTGATAAATTGACATTGGATTTTCTGGGAGTTGGAGGAGTTGTAAGAAACATGGGTGGATCAGGACAACATGGTATCAATTTGAGCTCATTAGATGCAGATCAAGTGAAGTCAGCTCAAGCAAGTAAACAACAGTTTTGAAGCACAAGAAACCAAAGACAGAAGTGGTAGTTTGGGTACATGTGCTTATATATGCAGTTGCATATATATGTGTGTCTGGACATGTAGGAATTATCTGCTTGTTTTTGTCTTTGTTCAGGTTGTTGGTAGAATTTATTACCTTGACTATTGTTCCTTTTTATCTTTTCTGAAACTATTGTTAATTTTGGATTCAAGTAGTGTTTATCTTGTTATTTTCTAGCATCTTTTTTAACTAGTTCGAGGTTGAGTCGAAGCTTTACTCAGGTGGGCTTGCATTGACACTGAATCCTAAGCGTTGGAGAGTCCCTCGAAAATCCGTGGATAGACGCCAAAAAGTATGGTGGAAAAATTTCTTTTAACGAACTTTTGCCCTCGCTGTGGAAAGATCTAGCATTAGCATCCGAAACGTTTTGAATAATATTAAAAAAAAATCACTTAGGTGTTCGATATAGGCTTAAGCTTGTAAATGAAATGGTTCATTAACATGAATAATATAAAACTTAACATTAAATTTTACATATCAAAGTAAAAAATACTACTAAAACGGTCTCACTAGTCCCAACAAGCAAAATGTTTTTAAAAGAAGTTGTTGCTATTGATGGTTACATATTGTTTATATAATCTAATTTTTATATAATTTATTGTTTATTACGTATTATTTATCGGTATCGTTAAATGCTTGTTTATATAATCTAACCTTATTATAGTTGTTAGTTTCTACTATTTTAATAATATGGAATAATGGGAACTTATAAAAACAGAATTTACTTGGATACCGAAAGGAAAATAGTTAAAAAAACATGGCATCTAGCTTTATCAACAGTGCGAACAACTCTCGGAATTTTTGTTTCAGGTATTATTCTTTTTAACAAGTCTACCAAGTTATGAGTAGAGATGTAATCCCTAACTACTTCACTACAGAATCAAATCAACAAAGATAATATTGTATTGAATATTCTCTTGGAGTTGGAGCATTTTTATATTTTAATTTAGAAAGTAGACAAGGTTTTGTATAAACAAATTGATTAAAAAGAATTTGTTGGCTCACCTAATACCTAACCCTAAAATAAACAAATGCTTAAGATATTCCTAAAAGTAATTGCAGGATTTCAGAACATAATTAAATAAGAAAGAAAATTCCCATTTGCCTAATTCTTATGCATGTGAAATTAATTATTTATTTTTCTTATAAATCTACATCGTATGAACTTACCTTAAATTGAAAAGAAAATTTTCAATATCTACTTCGGATGTAATTCGAATCTGAAATCTTTGGAATCCATAATTTCCATCTTAACTACTAGTTTTAGTTTTTTGAACAAAAGTTTGGCATGATATACATTGAGAATAAGTTGATTAAAGGGAGATTAATGTATTCATATGCTACCATGGTTATAGCATGAGAAGAGACAGATTGGAGATTATAATGAGGTAAACTCTTTCAAGAGATGTGCACTTACTTTTTTGGTTGCTTACTAGATTTTCCAGACTTTGCTTGTATTGCATTCCGATTTGACTTGAGTTGTACATCAAAGTACGGTGGGTGTATATGTCAAGGGAAATTTTTCTTCATTTACAAGGCTCAAAATTGAAAACCTTACATAAGGTATACTAAGTGTTGGGGGAAAATGTGAATAACTTGGATAATTCTGAAGTCGCGAGGCGTTCTAGACTAAAACTATTTCGGAGATTCTACTGAAAATTTTAATGGGATAAAATCAGAATCAAAACAAGAACTTCGATTATTGTTTATTGTCTTATTTTGAACAATCATACTATTGCGGCAAGGGATATGTCTAAAAGACACCCATTTTTGGGTTGTTTCCGTGTCCAAGAGTTGTACCTTTTCGGGTAACTTTATTTCTGGATGAATTTTTCCAAATGACACCCGAGGCTCTGGCCCAGGACCCCGCCAGGAGCTACCGCCCCTCGAACCTACCCAGGGGCGCTGTCCCCGGACTCCTTGCAACATTTTTTCGTACAAGTGTGCACTTCCGCACTCTCTCAATTTGTTTGATGAAGTGTTACGGTCGCCCAAATCAACTAGTTAATGATCACTCGCACCAAATCCTGTTGTTTTTTATGCGCTTTCTTTGAACACGTGACATTAACTATAGGGGATTATAAACAAATGGCCTTAAAAGCCCACTAGTTTTTGGCCCGTGTCCTCTCAGTAGTTGAAAATGTCCTTTTTTATACTTTGTAACAACAAATGTCCCAAAACCCATTTTACAAAAAACCCTAACCCTTCACTCAAATTCTCCAGCCGCCGCCCCCATCGTCGGAGACTCCACCGTCACCGTCCTCCGTCGACGACCTCCACGGTCGCCGCCTCCCGTCGCCCAAAGTGATCCGACGTCGCCGCCGCCCGAGATCTGTCGCCTTCTCCCTAAGATTCCCGTCACCGCCACCTTCTCCCTGAGATCCCGACACTGCCTTCTCCCTCCGCCGACACTGACGCCTCCGCCCAGATCTGACACCGGATGCGAAAACGCCACCAGATCTTCATGAAACTCGCCGCCGAAACCTGAAACCCGTCCAAATCTTGTAGTCGCCGCCGATCTCGCCCTCAAAGCCATTGTCCGCCGCCGATCATGCCCTCAGAACCACTGTCCGCCGCCGATCTCGCCCTCAAAACCACTATTCATCACCGACGATCACGCCTTCAGAACCACTATTCACCGCCGATCTCGCCCTCAAAACTACTGTTCGCCGCCGATCTCTCCCTCATAACACTGTCCGCCACCGACGCCGCCCTCCGAATCACTGTCTGCCGCCGATGAAACAACAGATCTTGCTTTTTGTTTATTTGTTTATAATTTTTCAGTATTGGTTGCTAGTTTTGGTAATTTTCCGGCGAGATCCGGCTATGGGTTCCGGCTAGATCTCAGTGATGGGATGGTTTTTGGCGGGTTCCGGCTAGGGTTCTGGCGGCGGCGCCCGGCGAGATTCCGGCCAGATCTTAAACAATATACCTAGTATACTGACCTCAGTATACTGAATACTGAAAATGGTATTCGCCGGAAAAACGTCGACGGTGAGATCTGGGCGGCGGGGACGGCAGTCCGGCGAGATTTCGATGAAATTTGAAAACGTATACTTAGTATACTAACCACAGTATACTGATATACTAACTATGGTATACTAATAAGAAAAGGACTAAAATAAATGTAAAGGAAAAAAGGACAAAAGTAAAAACAAGTGAGATAAAAAGGACAAAAACATATACAGAGAAAAAATGGATAAAAACAAATACAATGGATAAAAAAAGACATTTACAACAATTACTGTTAAATATATTTGACAGTTTGAAATTAATTTCTCATAAAGCTGTATTTCAATATTTCTTTGAAAGCAACATATTTTATTTTCGAAAGACAGGTTCTAATTAATTAATATGAAAGACCATATTATCTTATTTAAACACGAAATCTGTTATTACATAAAATAGCCTTTGGTAGCAACTTTTTGTAGTAAACAACGATTCCAAAGCTTCATGTAATCAATCCTGGGCATTCAATCAAGACTTGATTGTTGTTGGTCGTTGATATCTATGCACTAGTTGCCCTATCGCATAAGCAAGTATGAGACTCTAAAATCCAATCATTTTACTGTACTTTTTTTACTGAAATTACAGATAAATTAAAAAGAAAAAGGATTGATAAAATTGGGATTTATTGGATTCTTTTGACAGATTGTGGCTATTTTTGTAGAGGGACTGAGACTGAAACTGACACAAATGGTGGCCAAATTTTCTGTGCTGGAAAATAAAGTTTTTAAAAAAAAGAAAATAGAAAAGTTGTTCGTTATTGCAATTGCAGTGTAACTCATGTGCCAGCTTTGTCGTAAACGTTGTCTTTTCTTTTCTGTCTTTAAATTCATTAGTCCGTGACTATTTTTACCTCTACCTATTTTTCATTTTTAATCTACATCACATGTGGTATGTATGTGATGCAGTTTATATTTTAATAGACGATTTAATTGATTTTTTTGTTTAATGAGTTAAATCACTTAAGTGTTTACTCGACTATCAAGCTCAGTATTTGCACGGTTGATGAAAGTTCTACATTAAGATCTATATTTTAGCTGTTGAATCATTACATAACGTGTCAGGATGTTGTCTGCTTCGAGCCTTAAACTCCACAGAATGTTTTTGTAAACTATGCAATGAAAATTAATTTGAGTTGTGGAAACTTTGTGGGTTTTATAACCGAGTTACTTGACATAAAATTGAATCCATATAGCGCAAAACCAATTAATTTGTGTTAAAACTCAATATATACCAATTATCTATTATTTTGTGTGAATATATATATATATATATATCCTGAAGCTCGGTTAGGGCGGCGACGGTGGTTGGATCTCGATCGGACGACGGCGACCAAATATATCATCTTATATCCTGAATATATCATCATATATCCTGGATATATATTCAGAATATATTTAGAACGTGCTGAGTGTAATTTTTTTAGCTGTTTGGTCAGTGGATGAGATGGTTTTGTTAGGCTATGTGTTTGGTCGAAATACATGTTTCATATTGGTTAGGCCATGTAAGTTACCCTTTTAAAATCTTGCCTAAGTTTGTCTAGAAGCTATTTTAAGACTTCTCCTCCAACCCTTCTTGACTAAGGGTCTGTTTGACATTGCTGTCAGAGCTGCTGTATTTAAAAGTTGGTATCACAAACTTTTCATATAATATCATTTTTCGATTTTGATATTGCATTTTGATCATTTATATAAAAAAGTTGAGAACTGTCAAAACAGTTTTCCCAAAACTATAATCTGCTGTTTTTAGGAAAAACTTCAAAATGTAGCTTTTATGAAAAACAGTTTCGAAAAGCAGTCTCAAATAGACCCTAAGACGCTAGGTGACTTATTGTATCCTAGGCATTGTCCAAACCCCTTTTTCCTTTTTTATAGGCAACACTTAAACTTGGCAGAAATTCAATGGGGGGTCCTCCAAATGACGTGGAGGACCCGGTCCTTTATAAAATTTCCCATATTATACCACATACAAAAATGGTTTTACCATCTCTAATGTTTTTTAATATTTCATTACATTAATTATACTTTATTTTTTTATTTTAAATTTATATATTCATTCTCACTCCTGATTTTATATTAAACTTTGTCAAAAATTATAAAACCTTTTGGTGAGATGAAGTTCACGATTTTTACTTCAATTTAGAAGCCAAAATTACAACGCAACTTCTGCTGTCTAATTCTTTTCTGAAAAAAATAAAACAATACCACGGTATGTAAAATGCTCTATTCTCCCATCACTCCTTTGCAATTCAATCTTTTCATCCAACCAGCCCTGCAAATAAAAACACAAAGTAAATTTGACAGATTAGATGTTTTAATGAAACCGAAACAGGTTGAAACTTTGGAGTTGATAACTCAACTAATTAAGAGGGACATCTTAGACAATCTAAGCGAAGTGTGAACTCAACTATCAGTTATAGAATGATGTGCAATTTATTTTTTATTAAGTGGGTTTTTGACAGCTATCCAAACTAAATTAACACCAGACCGAAATTCTATGTAAAACTATCCCGAATTCAATTTTCTCTTCACCTTCTAATACCACTTTTGTCACCCGAATCCTCACTATTTATTTATTTATTATTATCATCATCATTATCATTGTCATCATCATCTAGAGTCTCGTGAACTCAAAGGAAAAAGACATTTGGTTTGAGCATCCTAAGTACCAAGCTCGTGACTCTGAACAATTATACAAATGTGCCATCTCAAAAGGGAAAAACAAAATATAAGAAATAAAAACAAAAGGACAAAAAACAAAACAACACTACATAATGTCCCCATATTATACAAATTATGCCACGGGCATAAATCTTTTTATTTTTTATTTTTCTTTTAATAATTCAGAGACACATTTATTAAATACGAAAAACAAATTTTCACCTTTTAATCATATAGTTAAATATGGCAAAAGCGGTATATATAGCCTCAACAACTTTTTTCTCGTTGCCATTCTGAACTTTTACTTATTCCTTTTAGATTTGTAAACCTAGCAAAAATCAATGCATAAGATCATTATATGAACCCATTTGTTAGCTTCTGTCTAGTTTTGATTTTTTAAGAGCATTAGTCTTCTGAATTTCTATATCTAAACCAGAAATTAATTAACACGTGCAAACTAATACCTTTTACCAAATTCAAAGGTCTTTTTTTTGTTTGAAGAATTATATAAACCTTGAAGAGATTGGGTATCGAACTCAGGACCTCCAACCTACACATTGGTAGGTGTACCAATTGAGCTAACATCCAATTGGTAAGGTCTTTTTTATTAAATTTTAAATTCTTTCACGTACCTATTTTTCCTCCATTCTTCACTTCAAAGAAAATTCCCACTTCCTCCAAAAGATTGTTGACTTGCAGGCGAATCCAATGAAGAGCCGCCACCTCTGCTAACGCCAGCCTACAGTTGCGGTGGCTGTTTTTCCCTTTGTGAAAAGCCTCCACTTGTGGTTCTAGCAAGTTGGCCAACTTGAAGAAAGTCTCTTGTCAATGTATTAGAACCACCAATGCTTTGCTGCAACTTCTCCTCCATTGTCCCATAAGAGCTCCCACTTGCAAATGAATTCATTAAGTCATTCAAATTGCCCTCATTTTCACTGAACATCCCACTGAAACCACCTCCAATTATCGGTGATCGGTCCGATTTGATTCCACCTGAGCTTCCATAATTCCTCAGGAATGAGCCACTATTGGTGCTTGAAGATGAGCCCATTTGAGCCGCCTTTTGAAGCAATGCGGTAGCCGATACATGAGGGGATAATGATATGTTCTCATTTTGTGAAAATGGAATGAATAGAGAAGGCGAATTTGAAGTCATTTGGTGATTATTAGGGTCACTAAAATGGTTGGAAATCAGCAAACTGTTGCGGTTGCTGCTAGCTGTATTGCTGTAATCGAGGTTGAAAAGATTGGAATTGGAAGGGGGATTAGGGTTTGTTGAGTTGTGGTGATTAATGTCAGCGAATTGCATTAGCCCATGGGAAAATGGGTCTGAATCTTGCATAAAGAAGGCTGATTGAGGCATGGCCGGAGGTGGCCGGAATGGTGGTGGGGGAGTCGGCGGTGGAGGGAGGAGGTGGCTGAATTGGGGGGTCCGGCCACCACTGGATGCGCCAAGGCGTAAAAGGTCATTGGATTGATACAAGTTGATTCCAATTGTAGTGGTAAAGGCAGATGGAACATTTCTTGCATTTTCTTGAGCCAATGCATCACAAAAGGCTCTATGTGTGATGAAACTATCTCGCCTGCCAATGAAACAACCAATTTAGACACTTTTTTTCTAAATCGTAAATTTGCTTATCTACACCCGAAACATAATTTTATCTTTGTCAGGGTCTATGTCTATTGAAAAACTACGGAATAAAGCAATCTCATAACACAAAATTATAGAAAATGTGTGCACGTAGAACAATCAGTATCATTTAGGAAAGGTCTCGGGTTTGAGACATTATATTGTGAAAATAGCTACAAGGATAGTTTTGGCCTTATCAAAGTCATTCGAGCTTGAATTTAAAAAACCAAATAAAATGCAACATATTCTAACTATTTCAAAGTCACATGTGATGTTGTACACAAATTTTATTCATCTCATCCCCACAACAACAAGTAGAGTCTAAGTAAATCCATTATAGAAAATCATGGCCATCTCTACTCTATATGAATGGTGGACATAAAATCTAATCAAATATCTTATGAGTAGCTATATGAAGTTTAACTCTCTTTTTTTCTTTCATGACCGCCTGACCGGTATTTGATCCGCTGGCCAACTAATCTAGACTCGAATATTGCAAAGAGGCCCATTGAAAAGAGTAACCCTCCTTACCTAGTTATATCTACACTAATCCCCACAGTTTAGGCTCAGGATAATGTTTCAAGAGTCGAGTTCATCATCCAACTCGATAATTTGAATACACGATTTCGTATTGAAATGTACCATCCAGGAAGGAAAATTTGAAGTGATTGTGCAAAAGAGCAACAACATTGAGAAGAGTGTGAAGCATGAAAGTGAGCTATATTTTGCAAAGAAGACACACAAGCATTATTATGAAAGGTAGGTGAAATTAAATACGAGAAAAGTAAGCAATCATCATGGAATTAGTACCATTTCAAGAGCAATAAATGCAACTAAAGAATTTATATATTCCACATGATCAGAAACAATCAAACAAGTCCTTTTCAAGGACTTCGTATCCTTTCTATCTGTCTTCAATGCATTGCTGTTCAATTATTAAAATCTCTCCTGGTAATGATAATGCTTTCAGTTTCATTCCCCTTTGAAAATTTTCCCAAATACAGCTATTAATGAACTCATCACCATTATTGTCTTAAATTCAACAGAGCTTAGACGCAGTGCAGCCATGGCCAGAGAGAGGAAGAAGAGAAATATTTGAAATTAAAATCAATATCAATATCGTCACATGTGGCCAAGCCATAAAAGAACAAACAACAAAAAATGGCGGTGTTTCCGAGGAGAAAGATAATAAAAAGATGGATTTGGATGCTCTAACTTTGAAAAATAAAGGTAAAGTGACTTTAGAGTAATCATATTCATTCGTTTTAAAAGGAAAGGCTGAGATTTGTTGAATTTGAAAATGATTAAAATTAATTTTTCAATCATTATGTCTATCTCTCTCTTACTGCACCATGAAGTTAAGTTAGAGAATCCTTTTCCATATACTCCTTTACTTCTAGTTTTTTAATAAATATCCAAACACACATTTTTTTTATAAAACAATAAAATTTCTTCTTTTTTTAACAAAAGATTCTCTATCTAGTGAAAACCTCTAAAACCATGGCAGGGATTGTTTCAATTTTTATCAAACACTCTACTCTTTGTACTGTACTATTCAAACTTCACAACCCAACAACAAAAACATAACATTTTTCACAACGTAATCCCAATTAACAAACAAAAACTGTGTAAAACTCAATCTTTGTTCTTTAGCCTGAACCAAAACAATCCAAGAACTAGTACTATTCAATTGGCATCTTCTTTTCTTCTTCTTTATATATGACACAAAACAACTATAACAACAAGAATAGAACTTCAACAATCGATAAAAAAAACCCAAAAATCATGTATTTACCTGGAGAAAAGAGTGCCACAGTCACATCGGTACTCTCGAGTGCCACAGGTCTTTGAGTGTGCTTTCCAATCGGATTGAACGGCGTATTTCTTCGAGCATTTTTCGCACTTCCATTTCTTCTCACCGTGTTTTCGGGAGTAATGCTTTTTGATACCGGTAAGGTCCCCGAGTGCCCTAGAAGGGTCATGGTGAACACAGGTCGGTTCGGGGCACAAATAGACCTTTCTCTTCACCTCTTTGGTAGTCTTCTGCTTGAGCTTCCATGGCAGATTGTGGCCTCTTCTGTGAAGCTGCAGATTCTGCTCCCTTTGAAACCCTTTGTTGCATACTTCACATATGAACCTGTTTGTCGCCATTAGTGTCTTTGGCGACAGCGCTATCACTTCTGCATCTGGATCTGTTGAGTTAATTTCACACAAAAATGAATAAAAGTTAGCACACAATTGTTCGAACCCATTTGAATTTAAGTGAAAAAGATTTGAACTTTGGTACTTGCTTGGATTTCCGGGTTGGTTTCTTCTCTTCTTCTGAGGGAGAGCTGAAGGTGAAGAATGCTGCTGTTGGTTCATTGGGTTTTGGTTTTCTTCGGTGATTCCGAAGAAAGGAACTGATGAAGATGAAGAATTCGCCATTTATATATCTATCTGTTTGAATTCTTGAGCTTTCCAGAGGGGATTTATAATATGGAAAGCAAAACGGCCACACATGCAATTTCAGTAGGTTTAAAAATTAACCAAAATTAAGAATTGGAGCATGTGGGAAGTGGATTGAATGAGAACCCTAAAAAGGGCAAAATTATCTGAGAGAAAGAGAAGGAATTAGCCAAAAAAACAACTATGAGAAGATTTGAATTTGGTGTCAAGCACATATGCTAACACATGTAGAACAATTGTTTTTCCTGGTTTTGCTCTAGCTATTGGTTAAACTAGTTGAAAGGGAAGATGAAAATGAGAAATGTAATAGAATTCGAGGCCGGTTTTCGGGCCTCAAACTTAAAATAAAAAAAAAAATAAAAAGATGAAAATGAAAAATGAAAGAGAGAGAAGAGAGGGTGGACCCAAGGCAGAGGCATAGAAGCATATGGAGGAGTGAAGAATGCAGAAGCTGCACCTTTCTCTTCTCTTCGCTTGCTGACAAATTTCCCTTCATCACTCACTGTCATTGTGGACCTCTCTCACTGTAAAACCTTTTTTTAACTTATTATTGTAAAAAAAAAAAAGAAATAAGAGGTCAAATACATCCAAACTGTTATGTGCCTCTCCCATTTTTCTCTCATCTTCCTGAACTTTCCCTGATAGCATCTTGCCCCCCATTAAACTTGTTTAAAATGAACTTTTAGACCATAAGTAATTTAAAGATTTATTTTAGATAATTTAAGCCAATAAAAAGCCAACACATGACGTCAGGGGAGCCAAAATGGTGCATTTTTGTTAGTTGAAGAGGGTAAAGTTGGTAATTTTTTGCTAGTTGAGGGAAGCGAGAGGAACTTTTAAAATTTTAGGAAGGCGAGAGACAATTTGGGACGAATTCCGGAAAGTCCGGATGTATTTGGTCAAAAAAGTAGTTAAATATTACCATAGTATCTTACTCGTCAATTTAGCTTATTAGATAAAACGGTTTTTTGATATAGAATTATAGTACCTTATATCTAAAGGTCGAAGGTTCGGATCGTGCCAGCTATATTTGTAGAAT
>CAOJBJ011731135.1:0-11238 GCA_948291685.1 Euphorbia celastroides | reverse complement strand
TTTTCATTCAACCCACCAATTAATTAATGCAAATCTCATACCGGGTGACAAAAACTTCATTTTCTCCCCTTTTCTTTTTTCGGACCAGTTATATATAGTTTTCCACGACATAAATATTCATGAAATTTGTCCAGTCTAGTTAGTTTGTTAACCTTTGATATCATCATCTCAACCTATTATTTGTGACATATTACCACATTGTATCAATACCTCTTTGACTAATGTTTTTTCCGTTTTGAAAAGATAAACCTTATGAGTGTTTATTTACATTTATTTTTCGCTATTTCAAACATAAAATAAGATGGAACAAGATTTAGGGTTGGGTAAGTTTACAGAAACTAAGAAATAACAGCAGTAATGGTCACTAACAACTAAAAAACTTATAGGTATCAAGAGAGTCCAAGTTCTTTTTATTAGTTTTATATATACTTTTATGCTGTTATTCAATACCCGTCTCATGAGAAAAAAAAATGGGAAACATTAACATCTTGTTAAGGCATACAGTAGTCTGGTTTTTTAAATACAATAAATAGTTTTAGTGTTCGGAGACTCCACAGTTGACCCTGGTAATAACAACTTTATCGACACGATTTTCAGAAGCAATTTTCCCCCTTATGGAATCGACTTTCCCAATCAACAGCCCACTGGACGGTTTACCAATGGTCTTTTAGCCACTGATCTTATTGGTAATTATTCTTGTATTTCCCTTAATTACTGCCTAATAATTATGATTATTATGCTTATAAATGATGTTAATTGATATTTTGCAGCTTCTTACTTGGGGGTTAAAGAGTTGATACCTCCATATTTGGATCCATCTCTTAGCATTGAAGAGCTTATGAGTGGAGTTAGTTTTGCTTCTGCTGGAACTGGTTTTGATCCTCTTACTCCAAAAATAACTGTGTGTTTTTCTATCTCTTTTCCTAATATTTTTAGTTTTGTTTCTGTTTTGGTGTTCAAAGGTAATGGAAGCATTGGATTATGTAAATAATAAAAGTTGGAAATTAGGTTTGTTAAGTGATTGTTGGAATGTTGTTAATTGCTTGCAAGTTATCCACAATCTTTACACTGGCATTTCTTTAAACTTTAACCAATTTTCTTAATCAATTATTTGCGAAATTTTCGTTGTTTTTGAGGATCACAATCATGTTTTCTCAATCTTATATAAATTTCCCATATGTGAAACAGAATGTGATAGAGATCCAAAAGCAAGTGGAGTACTTCAAAGAGTACAAGAAAAGGCTAGAGAAGGCAATGGGAAAAGAAAGAATGGAAAATCATATAAACAAGGCATTATATATAATAAGTGCAGGCACCAATGATTTTGTTGTTAATTATTTCACATTGCCAATTCGAAGAAAAACTTTCAGCCTCCCAGCTTATGAGCAGTTCATCCTCCACAAATTTATGCAACTCTTACAGGTTTGTTTTTATTTCAATTAATAAAATCATTTACACCCACTTAATTATAATTAAATATCAATTTAAATTGAATAAATAATGGGTTTTTTAATGGATAGGATTTGTTCGATGAAGGAGCGAGAAAATTGCTGGTGGCAACATTACCTCCAATGGGTTGTTTGCCGCTGGTGATAACTCTTTTCTCGAAAAATGCCATTTTAGACAGGGGCTGTCTTGACTACTATTCCTCGGTTGCTAGAGATTTTAATTTCAAACTCAAGAATGAAATTCGTCGTATGGACCGTCGATTAGCCAAACAAGGTGTTAAAATTGCGATCAACGATGCTTACGTGTCGTTGAACGACATGATCCAAGGACCTCAAAGTGTCGGTAAGCTTCTAATTTCATTTAATTAAATCATGAAACGCCTTTTAATCACAGAAAAATATTATGGTATAATGCCTTTAATTTAAATTTTTTTGATGTGTGGCAATTTCTGGTGTTCGTATAATGAAATTAACGTTATCTCGGTGTGTTATTTGATTGAAGCATTTGACGAGGTGAACAGCGGATGTTGTGGTACGGGATTAATAGAGACAACATTATTGTGCAACCCGAAATCGTTTTTGTGCCAAGATCCGACAAAGTATGTTTTTTGGGATTCAATTCATCCAACGCAGAAGACTTACTCCGATATTGTTCAGAAAATTCATCCTATCCTTGATAATTTAGTTCGAGATCCCTAATCATCGATGATGTTAATTGTTATTACCTTTTATAGTGAAAAAAAAACTATGTTGGTGTGTCATTATTTGTTTACCCACTTGATGGATGAGGACTGGACCGAGAGTTCAAGCTATGGTCGTTTGTCTGACTCCTACGTCGTTTTCCCGGGTTTTGGAGAACAAGTTGAGCAGGATTGTTACTTGAAATCGATATCTTCTCGAGTTTGATTCTGTATCGTTATTTGTTGATTTGAACTTGGAATATTTAAGAACTTTTGTGAGATCTTATATTGAAAGATTATTCATTTGTTGTTTTCAAACCGAAATTGATGGTATTAATGTTGATGCCCAATGGACTTAGCAAGTGCACTAGATCGTGATTAGTAGTGAAGAGCAAGAGCAAGTGTCATCCCACGAGGATCATGGAAAGTAATTAAATTTATATGCAAACTGGTATGTATGAGGTTCAGGGGATGTGAGGGAATAACATATAAAGATGAAATATAACGGTTGCTGTAAAATAAAGGAAACAGAATGAAGGTTGCTACGATGCAGAAGTAGTAGTGATGTACAAACCTTGTCAGCAATCCAACAAAACTAGTGATATTTCTTTTCCTTTATACCAACTTGTTAAGGTACCTGGATCTAAAGTCTCTTACACAAAAGTACTAAGTGCGGATACCATCCATGCCACTTAGATCTCGTAAAGTTTCACTCCGGAACCTCCTTTTGCAAGTTACTTTATGGTTTCCGTCGATAAAAGCGATAATGTGTTTCCTTTTCTCTTCTCCTTTTCCTGCAATTTTTCTTAAACAACTGTTTGTCTATTTTTACTTATGTTCACTGAATTGCAGGAATTATATTTCTCCAAGCTGTTCGCGCTGCTTCCCTGGATCAAGACGATGGAGTTCCTCCTACCAAGTAATCGCTTAATCTATTTAGTTCACGAACTTTTTCTTATTGTGGTTTTGTGAGGGTTAAATGAGTATTATCGAAGTCTGTAGCAAAAATTGAGTGTGTTATTCGGTCGCTGTGAAAATTGCTACACTGACGAATGGATTTGGCTATTGAAGGAAAATGTGCGAGGCAGTTTTTCAGATGCTAAGACATGGGAAATCTCTGGAGTTGATGATGGAGAGTTTTCGACTATTAAATGAGATTGATAAGGTGCTTAATTGAATATTTCCTGTTTTTCAGTAATGAGGATTCTCCTTGATTTGAAATTACTTCTGTTGTGGTTTGCGGATTCTCATCAACTCAATTGAACAATTATGTTTGTTTTGATTTGTTTATGCCTAGCGTTTCCCGCGGGTTTATTTATCAGATGAAGGGGCAGAGCCATCTCAGCTAATGGTAGTTGAGGAGGAAGTAGTTTTCTCTGGTCTTTTGAAATTGGCATATGTACATTTTTACAGTTTGATGTTCAGAAGATGATTCCAAGAACATTCAATTTTGCCTATCAGGCTTGGTCTCCATTTATTTTTAATCTGGATGTCAAGCCTGGTGAGAAAGATACTGCTGCAAAATGCTCTGCTGAACTTTATGACTCTTCGGTAAGGAATTGTACTTTGGCCAGCTATTTTTCCCTTGAGAGGCGTGATTTAAATAGCTGATAGTGAATTTCCGGAATGCATGTTTTCTTGGAGAAGTTGTCATTAATTTCCTGCCCAATATTTGATTATGAACATAATCTGATCATGATTTGCATTTCTTACCATGCTGAATAGCTGGTAACCCCAATGCAGATATTGATTATTCATTTAGATAATGTAGATAACGTTTCTTCCATGTACCCATCTTTTTAGGCTTTCAATATGCTTATACAAGACCTAGCTGAAGTGGTTAATGCAACGAACTCTAAAGCAGTCGAAATAAAGGTCAGTTTATACTTTGCTCTGCACAAGCACATGTTGGCATAGATGATATGTGGAATGTATGGCAAGGTGTAACATCAAACGTCTTATCCCGTAAGGGGAAATGAAGTGAATCTTGGCATGATTGCTCTCACATTTGATTGCATATAGCTAATCTATTTCAGTCTCTGGAGAAGATGTTGATATTTCAGTATCTTATCAACGTTCTTGAGGGAGATTTTGGTATCACGGAACAAAGCTTATGAAGGTAATAATACAGATTGCATTCTTCTACATTTCAGCTTTCAGAATGTTTACCCACTTTTTGTTGTATTGCAGAAACTATGAACTGGACGTTTGCAAAAGAGTCTTTGCTCAACATGCTTCTGGTAAGAATCTTAGATTGTGAAGATTTCTGCATTAACTAGTGCTCATGTTGTAAATAAGTTCTGTATACCTGTAGTACGTCATCAGCTCACTATTCCCCATCACTGATATCTAAATTATTTTGGGTGCAGCTTGATGCATTCTTTGTGAAAAGAATATTAAGAAATGTTGTTGCTTGGTTTTGCAGATATCAAGAAGAATTAATTTCAAAGCTCTAATGAAGAATTGCTTGTCTATTTTGTGTGAACTATGTCAAGCTTCTGCAGAAAATAATAGTGATTATGGATCTTCTGACATTCTGGTGGAAAAAACTTATCAACATGGACATACTGCTATAATGCTTGCTCTGCCTGAAGTGAAAAATGCTACTTGCGTTGCCATGCAGAAACTTCTCACTATGGTTAGCTGTAAAATATTTCCCGCATCTGTGGTCTAGGTTGTTTTCAAACCAATATTCTTAGAGAAATTCGACACCGTTTCAGAATATGGATCTTGATATGTCAAGGAAGAAAGCAGATGCAAAAGGGTCTACCACCAGAGCTGATGGTGTAAGGTGTTCACTTGTCTCTTTGTTTCGATGGTTTACTCATTTTGCTCTTCATATGATGACTGCTTCACCCTTTTCACTGCTATCGGTTCAGAACTCCTCTGATGGAGATTATTCTGGATGAATTAACTTACGATTCCGATATGCTTTCCCCATTTCTTCAGGTATCTATCATGATTTTCACTTTGGATTCTCTTCTCTTCTCATCTCATCTATCGTGCATATGAATTACAGTATATTCATACAGTTTTGGGCATTGATTTTTCGAACTTGAGATTTAACAGGGAAGAGTGATCAGTGATTTTACACTAGTCCATAGGCAGGCTTCAGAATCAGCCATTTCCCTTGGTTATTTAGGCTTCAGAGCTTAGAATCAGCCATTTCCCTAGGTCGTGTGGGCTTTTGAATCGGCCGTTTTTTTATTATGTGGGCTTTAGAAAATGCCAATTCCCTTGTTCACATCACATATGGGCTATAGGAAGCCATTTTTTATCTGTAGGCTTTATAATTTGATTCAATTGTTGAAAATTTTCTCAGAAATGCCTTTCCTGGTTTGTTTCCTTTCTCTTTCTTTCTGTGGTAGCTTTAACAATTGCTTCAATTGTTTTTTGGATGAAGTCATTAACTATGAGAAAACTTTGCAGGCATATAATGAAGCTAAATGGAAGCTGGAGGTTGTACTTCAATATTTTGCGAAATACTCTACTAAGGTATGAATCATCCATATTTCTGTCTGAAGGGTTCTCTTAAATTAATCATGTAGGTGGTAAACAATGCCTCTCTTACATTCAGCCCCATCTAGTTAGTGCTTGCTTCATTTTGTAGCCTTCTGTTCGAACTCGGAGATCAAATGATTCTGTGGAGCAGGAAGATGATAGAACTCTGATAGGCATTTTAAAGCGCTTTTCAAATGTCACAAGCACAAGAACTATCACCAAAAAGATAAGCAAAGATGTTGTTCAAATACTCCTAGCACATGCTTTCCAGGTGATTGTGATTCCCCTTTTTACAGTTTTTGTCAATATTTTGTGATATTGGCACGTATTGAGTTTCAGGTTGTCTTAGTTTTTGTCAAAAAGGCTTTTAATGTCACTATCTTGTGGGGTTCCACTTAGGTGCTTTTGATAGTCTGAGTTCACCCTTGATGTATTTTCTTTTTCTGTGATATGGGGATCGCATGAGGTTATTAGAGTAAAACATTGGAGTTTCTTGATCATAATTGGGCCTCATTGTAGAATCAATGTGTTTGGACTCAATGATAAAATGACTGGTGAAGAAACTAAACTTAATGGAAGTTTCTCAGCATAATTTTTACCGATAGTTGTATTCATATCACCGTTGAGATTATAAGTAATTTTCGATTCGCCAGCAATTGTTTAAAAACTTAAAAATGACTTCAGGGGTGCACATGTCCATTCAAAAAATTATATTTTAACACAATTTATAAGAACTTATGTTATTGAGTGGGACTTCTGTAATTGGTCATTTGGTTTCTTTTGCAGACAGAATTGTCCCTGCCATCAGCTCATCCTAAAGTTGAATGCAACATTAATTCCAAGGACAATATGAAAAATACCACTCTAGTGGAGCTTTGTGAGAATCTAATCTCTGCATATGACTCTCTGAAAAGCTCAAATGGGTAAGATTTTAATACCATTCTTTTCAAAACTATTATTGTCACCAGCTCATACAAAATTTAGCACAAATAGCCGAAACACGAATAAGCTAGTTTACTTCTAGTTTTTCTTTCTATTCAGTAAAAATAGCATGCTGTTGAAAGTAAAAGTAGAAGTGATCTGTAAAGGAAAAAAAATAAGAATTTCAAAATTAATCCGACAGACATGGTTATATCTTGTTTTGAAGCATGTTGACACGGCCAGTCTTATTTGGGACACGGAAAACATTGTTAGTGCCCTCTAGGTTATTTTTTTTCCAATCAAAGATAGGATTATGAGTTAATTTTATACGCTCTGGCGATTCAGCCAATTCATATGGTGCAAGTTTCTTAGATAGAAATTTCAGAATAGGAAAGGTGAAAAGAACTTGAACAAATGAAAGTATGAAACTGGACATACCGTTTTTCACGTCCTCGTCACTGATGAAAACTAATCACTCGGATGGCTTTCTTTCTATTCCTAGTCCTGAATTAATTGCTTAGCAACTTCACGTTGCAGGAAAATGGAGATTTTACCTGTTGGAAAAGAAGCACTGTTTACAGCAGCAGTGAAAACTTGAGGAGTTCAAATCCTGAACAAGCTACTTATATGATCAAATTGTTGCTGTTTTGTGCTGCTCTGTTCTGCATATTCCATCTTTTTGTATAGTTGCTCATTATTGCATTGTAACTCTCAAACGGAGAACAAAATATTGTTGGTGCCTTTCACTTCGTATATGACCGAACCTGAATATTATGTTAAGTTTTTTGATACAGTTATTACTGGAGAATATAATTGCAATATTAACCAGTTGTGATTTTCACACGCGGCGCGGATTCCGAATATAAGAGATATATCATATATAGTATCATTTGTTTCACAAAAATAGATAACTTGGACCATATGAATTATGATTCAGCTTGGTAACTCAAATGTGATCTGCTCTGTGGCACTTTTTGGTTAAGAAACCAGGATGACTTGTGCTAATGGAATCGTGGAAGTAATTTCCCATGTGTCATTCTTTGCTTGATGCATTCAATTTTTAGAAATCAAAGGATACATAAAATGAATATAGCGCTCGGTTATTTTTGATCCGTAATAATGTTGTCTACTGTGTACACCAATTATAACAGCGCAAGAAAGCTATTATAAGCATTGTTGTCTTAATATGATGTTGGTCTTCAAATGTGTTCAGAATTCAGTAGGCTACAATAGTCATAAATGCCTATGAAATGATGAGACCAGACATACTTGCTCTGGTTCTAATCTTCATAAGATTCTTCTTGGAACTCATCAGGCAAAACTTTATGCAAGTCCTTTTAGTTCCTTGTATTTGAATTTCTTCTTGACTGAGTGTGCATCAATTTAAATACCATACCAAACAAGTCGACGGTGCTGTATCAAAGGTAATACAAATCTGGTGTAAGTGCTCATAAATATGCTACTTAATGTTTATGGTTCTTCGGTTGCTCCATCCGTGTTCCTGAAAAAAGAAACAATATGGCCTGTAATTTAATGAATCTCAACTAATAAACTAACAATCGCACCAGTTCGCAGTGATGATTTTTTTTGGTAAGGGGCACTCACTTGGATGACTCTGGTGATTCTAGTTGCATTGTCACTGGCCCATCATTGACTAGATTAACCTTTCATTATCGTTCCAAAAAGGACTTAGTATCATGAGCCGTAATCTATGAGGCAAAACAAGCAAGGAAGCCTTACCTTCATCATCGCTCCAAAAACGCCATCTGATCAAATCAATTCAAAAGTAGTTAACAAAAGACTCTAATATATACCCATTAAATACATCATCTAACTAGCAAGTGTTCTAGGTACAGATTACACAAAGATAAATGCAAGGTGACTAACTGAATAATGTCATTCGTGGATATCCTATTGTTTCTAGAGGAAAAAGTGGGGAAAAGAGTTTTCAGATTCTTGGCAGTTTGCAGATGGTAATATCATTTCGATGTCAAAGTTCCAAGAACTAAGCTGACATGATGTGGTTTGCCCCAAAAATATGTTAAAAAGATAGGAGCAAATTTTCCCATACTTCAGAAAGCAATCCAAATGCCACTAACCAACATAAATGATAAGGTTTGACATGCGCAAATGAATCCAACAAAAGATAAAAAAACGAAACTCTGCCTGACAATTCTACCAACCATACCTTCAAATGGTAATGACCTTGTGTTCTAAAGGCAGCAATGATGATAAAAGAAGGAAAATCCTAAGTCCCTTAGGTCTGCTATTTGTAAAATTCTCACCACATAATGAAAACAATCAACTTGCATTTTTCAAAACTGCTATACAACATGATATTCACCTTAACAGTCTAAGAAAACAGTCAAAGCACATGAGGAATGAGAATACCTTTTACAGCCTCTGGCTGGTAAGATTTCCTGAACTTCTCGACTAATGAATCATAGAATGGTTTTGCTTTCTGGGGCGGCATAGCTACGTGAAAATCAGGCTTGTTTCCCTTCAAGAATCCATACAAGGTAAACTGGCTCACTGTCACAACCAAACAGCAACAGAAACTACATAATCTTATTCATATCACTTCATTGAAAATCAACCTCACAAAAAATCTGATCAGCCACCAAAAACACATGATCCATTTCCAAAATTGCATAATTTCAATTCACTTGTAGATGATTATGCCCAACATACCGAGCAAAACTCCATAATTCCGCTGCATAACCTGCACAGATACGAAACAAAAATAAAACTCATCCGATCACATCACCATGTACAATAAGATAGAGAGAAATCTACAAGTGAAGAGATTACATTCTGATCCCATCCTCTGCCTGTAGCTTCATTCGGGAACAGTCTCATATTCAAAACCTTCCGGCATCTAGCAAAGCGTCATAATTCCATTCATTGATTGGTTTTGAGTCCAGACAAATTATTTGAAGGAATATAATAAGCGAGGATGAAATTGACATTACATGTAATCGGCGTCGGAGTCGGTGTCGGACTCATGGAGGCCGACGAGAACGAGGAGGCCCGGTCCAATCGCCGATACAATTCGGCCGTCGACCTGCAAATGGAGCATTCCAGTGATGCAACAGAGCTCTAATTGAAGTAGAAGAGGATAAAAAGAGAGATAAATAAGAGAAACTAACCTCTACACTGGCGGAGGTGACTCTCTGGACGATGGCTCTCATGGCTCTGATTTGAAATCCGCCGGAGCTACTGGCGGCTGAGCTGCCGGCGTTGGTGGCGATGGAGCGTTAGAGTTAAGTACGGTATAGTTGGGAGAGTAAAGCAGCCGCAGTTCATTTTATTTTATTTTGGGAAAATAAATATTATAACTTTACTTTTTAAATAAATTCATTCCAAAAAAGTAATTGACTGAAGTTATCCGCTTGTAAACGACATGTCGTTTAATCGAACTTTGATTTACAAATCCAAATATGGCCCTTTAACTTTGCTCAATTTATCAATGGTGACACAAACTGTCTAAATTTTCAACCATCACCCATGTTTTCTATCTTTGACAATTGAAATTGATTGCCAATAATCCACACCAAATTTAGTTTCGACCGAGTTTAAAAATTGTATTTGAATTGCATTCAATCTAAATTTATAAAATGAAGTGAATTTGAGCAGGCCTCTATATGTTGGGAATTATTTCCACAAAATCCCTCGCCCACAACAATCCTCTCTATCACCCAATAGGAAAAAAAATCTCTTTAAAAAAATCATAAAAATAAACAACACAAGCAAAAAACAAAAAATCAAAAAGAATACACACTACAATCTTTCCTCTTCTCACCATGTCTCCTACCCCCTTTTAACCCCAATAGAGCCCATTTTCTCCATAGCCAAAGCAAACGCTTGAAAAAACTTAAGCTTATCCTTCGCTAGCTGCAGGACCAGTGGCTTAGTCCTCGGGTCCGAAAACAAGCCCTGGTCACTAGCCAACAAGCCCAACTTAGCCTCCAAGTTCCCATAATAGGCATGGTCAAACAAAAATGGTGTGGTCACATCAAATGGGGCCACAATGTCTTGGTTCCCACCAAATTGTGGGCATGACATTTTGAGCCCCTTTAGTAGCCTTGGGTCCATGGCCGGGTCGGGTTGCTTGGTCCCATGAAAATTGTAGAGCCGGCTCAAGAATTGCTTGCAATGTGCAAAGCCTATCGTGTGGGCGCCGGAGAGGACTACGAGGTCTTCAATGGTTAACCCTTTCGAGTTGAAGATTTTGATCAGTTGATCAACGGTCGAGTTTGCTTGTGGGAGATTGCTGGCTACCCTTGATGCCATTGATATTTTGCCATCCCATCTTCCTTTCTTCACTTGGTAATATGGCCCCCCTGCCTAAATTACATAAAAGTATAAAAGCATTAATATAAGACTAGGCTATAAGGTCTTTATAAGGTCTTTAAAGGTAACATATTGTATAACCCAATGAATAAAACTGAACTTATAATAAAGCATCTTGATAAAAGGGCCAAAAGGGCAATTAGGCTATACAATGACCTATTGAAATAACGTTTGGTGACCAAAAAGACAAATAAAGGCACATGGAATGAATTATAAATCTCTATCTTATGTTGTTGTATTCGTGAGTTATATATGTTAGTCCAAAATGACAAAAACAATCTTCCTCTCTATCTTTCTACTTTGGAAGCATTATTTGCCCCACAGAATATACAACT
>CAOJBJ011730155.1:0-10282 GCA_948291685.1 Euphorbia celastroides | reverse complement strand
ACATAGACATATTATAACCTTCGTGAAAGTATAGTATATGCAGAAAAATAAACCAAGTTATAGTGGTATGCCTAACGAATTAAAGGGAGATCAAACCTTGTTCGCTATTCAGTAGATGGTGTTGTTCCAATCCAAGGGGAGTTGTCAATTCCGAGACAAGTCCCGTGTCGGTTTATAATTCGGTCTCGATTCTGTGGAAGCCGCTTTCGCTTGTATTTCCTTGTGTAAACTCAAAATGCTCGAAATTAAAGAATTAAAGATTTCATTGATTGTATGGTTTGCAAGTACACACACTTAAAGATCTACAAACTTTCAGAAGTTATAAGTGATCGTTGAATGATCGATTCACTCATAAATACTTCTCTGGTCTAGAATAACAAAAGATCTCTCAATGTATTTCCTCTCAAGAACACTATTACACGAAAATTACTCTCTTAGAATGCTCTCCTTGCAATCTATATCTATTTCTTGCAGAGAATTTCCTTTATATAGAAGTAAAAGTCATGCCTCTTTATGAATAGTTGTGTTGCTTCATAAAAGTCATGTCTCTTGGATGAAAAGTTGTAATCCTTCACCCTAGGCATGTGTCTCTTCCTTCAGGATAAGTGACTCTTCATAAATGAAAGTTAGAAACAGTTGAGGTGGTTAAACAAACTTGCAAACGGTTGAAATTGTTGAAGAGATTTCTGGAATTCGCACTGGTCGTGATCGCGAATTGGATTCGCGCTCGTGATTCTTCTCTGCTTCTGAAGTTCAAGTGTTGATGACTAATCGCGATCGTGACAAAAGTCGCGGTCGTGATTTGTTGACTTTTTCCTTAAAACACTTTGCAAAACTTCACGAATTTCATCCGAACTTTGACACTTCCAATTGTAATGCATTTCATACCCAAAAGGGTACTTAATTGCATAAATTCTTCTCCAAATTGGCCTAGTTCCAATATTTTGCATATTCAACCTCTAATTCTTTAAAAACCTGTACTTGCATAAAAAACAAGAACATACCTCATGAAATTTAATAAAAAGAGGTTTAAAATAACATTCATCTAAGATTTTATTAAAATTAAAAATCTTTTAAAATAAGTGTATTTACACACTTATCACTCTTCAACTTATCCAATTTTGTAAATTGGCTTATAAAATCCTTCATCGAATTTGACATCTTCAAAACCATAAAGTTTTAATTGAATGTTGGAAATTAGGGAGATGACCGCTTGATAGCCAAATTGAATGCTCTTGGGATTTGCACTTGAAGAAGACGAGCTTGAAAAGAATTTTCCTAGATAACTTTGAAGATGATGAACACCAAGTGAAAAATACCTGAAAAGGACGAACACCAAAAAAATACCCTTTTCCTGGAAATTTCTGAAGTTTGTGGTGACTTTCCAATTGAAACTTTTTTGAGGTTCTAATCTGAAAGTTCAACGGGATTGTGAGCATCAGATTTTTATCCGGGGCATATGATGAACCAATACCCGATAGCGACTTCCTTGGATCCCATTTGGTATGATTGCATGGTTAAAAGCAAGGTTGAACTAACGATACAAGAATTACCAACAAGTCATGAACCGAGGAATCCCGAGAGAGAGAAGATCACCTGAACCCCACGACCTTCACTCATAACCTCGAATTATCCTTCTCCATCCCACTTATACCTCCATGAGTAGTTTAGAGCCTTTCGATTGCATCAAAAGCGCCAAAATGCCAAAATTGCCGAAATTTGCCTTACCCGAGGGGCTCGAAAGACCGAATCTTTTCTCCATGAACCCAAAACCAAATTTCGCATCCAAATTAACAAACATGTTCCATTACACACCAATTTTACATTTCAAGACTCATTTAGGAAAAAATCAGACTAAAATCGGACCCCAGGGGCCCCCCGAACAGCCCTCAAAGGAGTTGTTGGGGGTGGTACGCGTGGCTACCCACGCCTACCAGGCCCTGGTGGCTTGAGAATCAAACCACCGACCTAGGGATTTCCCGAATAGTCTCTACGTTGGTTGGATGCAATCCTAAACTACCCTAAACCTCTTTAAACCCTATAAATACCCCCCTCAACTTCAGAATTCAGGGTACCAACCTCTAAGCAAGAAATCCTCGGCGAATTTCTCTCTCACTTTCTTGCTTTTGCAATTTTCCTCTTTTGGTTTTCCTTTCAACTTTCAGCCCTAATTTCGATCTTAATCACCACCAAAAACCTCTGAAACTCCAGAATACAATCCAAAGTCACGAAATCTAGCCACCATCTTCGAACAACATCACTTCCCTAACCCGAAAACACCTGAAATCATTGATTTTCACCATTCTTTCACAACCCGAATAACTTTCTCACAAATTATTCGACTTGGTGTCAACTTAATTGGGATCAAGACCCTCTCACACTCCCAAAATACTTCCAAACCCACAATCCTAAAAACCCTAGCCGAAATCCACATTTCAAGAAACCGAAAATTCGCCTTGCGGTTCTTTTCTCACTTTTAAATCAATCTTACTCTAGAAAGAAGCCTAGCTTGGGACTAGAATCTTTCTTTTGAAAAAATTCCATCAGTTCAGAAGTCTCTCATGATCGAATCGTGGCTTGGAGCGGTTCGAGGGAGTACGAGTTGAACTCAACATCAACTTTGATTCAACAAAAAGCTTGGATTCGAGGTTGGTACCTGAGGCCTTAATTTTGTAAAAATCCATAATCGTTTACATGTTGTTGTATGATGCCATGATATGCCATGTTCCTCTGTAATTTTTCATGAATTGTTGTGATTTTCCATGTATTTAAACCGTAAAACAACCTCATACTATGTATAAATTCAATATACTATTCTAAATAATGTTCCAATTCTGACCAGTTTTAAGTTTTAACATTTTTCACATAGTTTTGAGTCTTCTAACGTTTTCCTCATATTTTTCCTTTAAACTAAACTCAAAGAGTTTTCTAATAAGTCCAAAATCACTTAAAACTAATTTTTATTGAAAAAGATAAAATTCCCGGAAGTCGACACAAAATCTGCCTTGTTTTCTGAGGTTTCGGGACTATTTGTGTTTGGCGCTATTTTTCTATAAAGTTAACTTGTTTTGGCCAATTTTAATGTAAACTAAACTTAATAAGGATCATATCTGGAAATTTTGAGTTCAATCCGACTTCGGGAAGGTTTACGAATAACTTATTTATGGCAAATTTTAATGTAAACTAGACTTAAAAAAGCGTTTCTGGGCAGATCTGTAATTGGGTACGTTTTTTCAATGATTTTTCGAAATCTTTTCGGTCTGAAATTTTTACTGGAGTTTCATAACATGTTAATTGAATCGTGTACCAAATTTTGAGTCGTTTCAAGTTCGTTTGATATTGTTTTCAAAATCGTTTTCTCCAAAAGAATAAATCTGCTCTTTTTGCAAAATTATTCCTTTTTAGTGTTTTTTCCAAATATAAATTGTTTCTTTTTTTATAAAATAAATACAACATGTAAAAACTACCTCTTTAATCTTTTCTAATATGTGAATAAATCATCTTTCTTATTTAATCATCTTTCCCATTTAAGAACTTCCTCTTTTATGATTAGAATTTAATTGCATGAATTAGAAAGTATTATATTGCTTTTACTTCTCTTATAGAAGTCTATTAAAACTAATTTGGAAGCATGTTAATTAGGAATCCTTGACTTGGCTAATTTGGAACCTTGACTTGCAATTAATATTTTGTAATGACTTTGACCTATTTTCATTGACGGAACTTAACTTAGAAATTTTGCATGTAGGATGCACACTTTATTTGATATTTTGAATATGCGAAAATTGTAAATAAATAATGAACTTAGGAAGACTTTGGTGATTGAATCAAATAATAAAATTTGTAATGTTGGAAGCGAATAAGAAATTCATGCGAACCTAATCTCTGGTTAAGTATTATTGAGTCCATTCGGGTGGGTTTGACGGCACGTTTATTTTAATTCCTGATAGAGCTTAATCGGGTAGTGACTCCACAACACTCGGCCTCAGCTTAGGTTTGAGGCCATGTTTAACAAATTATTTTATGAACGGATTTTGAAGAAATGCATATCCCTGGTGAGTTGTCAAAAATCGGAAAATCGGAAATGTCGAAAATTTGGAAAGCCAAACAGTATAGCCCATAAACGTCAGAAAAGGTCGCTCGCTCACAGGATAAAATTAGAAACTTAAAAATGGAAAAACTTTGATGGAGAATGTTGTGACAACTAGAACCGGAATAGTGACTGAATCAATGCCAAGAACAAATTTTTCTCTAGGAAAAGTCTCTATAAATTTTGTTCATAAATTCTCTTTATATAGAGAATGAATATAGAGAATGAAGGTGTGCAAATGAAAGGGTGTGTTTCTTCATGAAAAGGTATCTCTTTATGAAGATTCATGACTTCTTGGAGAAGTTGTAACCCTTGGTGAAAACGTGCATCTTTCCAAAGAAGTAATATCCTTTGGTGAAAATGTGTGACTTCTCTAAGAAGTTTTATCCATGAAAAACCATAACTTTCAAAAAATTTCTCTGAAAACTGAACGAGTCACGCTCGTGATTTAATTAATTCCAAAAACTTATTGGTATCGAAAACAACCTAAGTTGCGATCGTGAACTAAGTAGAGATCATGATTTCACAAAATTCTTTTGTAACTTCACCAAAGTTTCATCCTTGCAACCTGGACACTCCTTGTAACATATTTTGTTCAAGAATGCACTCCTCACTCTCCCTAAATTGTTCAATAATATGTTAAGGTCGCATTAAATCCTAGTCAATCCAATTTTACTAAAATACCAACAATAAATCTAGTTTGGCTTTCAATGGACTAGTTATGAACTAATTATGGATTGCCTTAAAGGATGGAATCGCTGGTTTCCATTTATAGTTGTTGGGATTTAGAATCATATTCATCGCTTTTTTTATAAAATTTGCTATGGGGAAAAAAGATTTGTTAATTACTAATAAGCTAACAAGACGTCCAAACAAACACCCTGGAAGCTGCATAGCCTTTTAATAATTTTAAAAAACTCATGTCTCTTTATTAAAATTAATAATAAATAAAAAAAGGAGGAAATAATGTTAGGTGAACCGAAACATTCTTCGGCCACTTAAATCATGTAAAACATTCCTTGAGCAAAAATCAGGAATTGTATCCCACCAAAAGACCCCATTATGAATAGAGCCATAATTAGCCATCTTGTCCGCTACCGAATTCCCTTCTCTGAAGATATGAGTAACCACAAATTGCATTGATTGAATATTCTGAAGGCAAGCAACCCAAGCTCCAGCAATACTCCACGGAACATGAAGACTCCTCGTGCAAAGGAGAGTGACTACGTATGCTGAATCGCTCTCTAACCACAGTCTTCGCAAACAACGATAAAAAGCCGAATTAACCGCATAGATAGCAGCATGGAGTTCCGCCAGAAAAACTAGGTTAGTGTCAACTATGAACGCAAAACCTCCAATGAAAACCTCGTGTGAGTCACGAAAAAGCCGTCCACAACCGCCAATATTATCACTAACCGAGGCATCAGTGTTGGCTTTCATAATCATCGCTTGTGAATTAAAACATGGTCATGAAATTATTAGTGATTTATGGCTTCAATAGGTGTCGATATTACTGAAGAAAGAAAGAAAGAGGATGAGGAAATGAATGCTATTTCTCATTCACCCAGAAAAATTGTTACAGAGTTCTTTATATACAGCTAACTCATAATTTACTAAGAAAATTACAAAACTGCCCTTATTATCTAAGAGCTAATTCAATTTAGCTAATTACAATTAAAGACCTATAATTACAGCTATAATCTTCTTTACTCAACACCCCCTCCCCCCCACCCCGCAAGATGGACGTGGTAGATATCAATCAATTTCAGCCTTTTAACTTGAGCAGTAAACATCTTGGACAATGGTTTTGTAAACATGTCAACTACTTGTTTGTAACTGACATCAAATGCACAAGTCCATCTTGAATTAATTGCCTGATGAAGTGACAATCGATATCTAAATTTTTTGTCTTCTCATGAAAGGTCTTGTTGTTTGCTATGTGAATAATAGATTGATTATCACGAAAATGACTGATGGTTTGGCATGTGTGATTTACAAGTCTTTGAGGAGTAGAAAAAGCCATGATATTTCAGCTATAGTGGATGCTAAAGCCCTTTATTTTGCTTTTGAAGAAATTTTGGATATTGTGTTTTGCTTCTTTGATTTCCAGGTTATCAAAAACTGCCAAGAAAAATACAAAAATTAACCAGTAATGGATTTCCTGGCTTCGGAACAATTTCCCTAGTCTGAGTCTGAATATGCTTTGATGGAAATGTCATTATTTGCTGGGAAAAAGAGTCCTTTGATTGGATTGCCTTTGAGGTATATGAAGACTCGATGTGCTGCAACAAGATGACCTTCATGTGGATTCTCCATGTGTTGTGAAAACTGTTGTATTACAAAGGATATGTGTGGTCTTGTGTTGGCCAAGTAGAGAAGTTTTCCAAATAGCTGTCTGTAACTAGTGGAATCTGCTAGTTTATCTGTACTTTGGTGATCCTGTCTATCAACTGAAAAAGAGTAGCACACGGTTTGCAATCCAAAAAGCCATATTCTGCTAGAAGTGCTAATGTGTATTTTCGTTGATATAAATGTATACCATTATGATTTCTAGCAATTTCCAATCCTAATATAAATTTCGGAATACCTAGATCTTTTATAGTGAATTTAGAATGCAAATAATCCTTTATGTGTTGGGCTGTATTGCTAGATAACTAAAAAATATTATGTCATCAACATAAACAATGATAGCTAAGAAAAAGGTACTTGTTTTCTGTACAAATAAGGAAGAATCAGATAGAGATTGTACAAAACCTTTTTCAATCAAAGACTTGGTCAAGGTTGAATTCCATTCTCAGCTTGCTTACTTAAGACCATACAAAGATCTTTTCGATTTACAAAATGTATTTGGGACAGCAGTTTTTACCCTTGGTGGCAGCTTCATATAGATCTCTTCATCTATATCAAGTTGTTCCAATAGCCAACCTTTTTGACCTGCTACACTTAATAGTACATTAATGGTAGTTAGTTTTGCTACTAGACTGAATGTTTCAAGGTAGTCGATCCCAGGTTGTTGTGTGTAGCCTTTAGCTAACAACCTTGCTTTATATCTCTCAATTGTGCCATCATTATTTCTCTTTATTTTTATATATCCACTTGCATCCAATTGTACTTTATTTTCTGGTAAAGTAACAATGTCCCAAGTGTCATTTTTGTGTAAAGCCTGTAATTTTGAATTCATTGCTTCTACCCATTTTGCACTTTTTGATCCAACACACAACAACCTACGATGGATAATAAAAGATTTGGTGTTGTTGTGATAATAAATCATATAAGACTTGTTGTTGTGATAATAAATCACACAAGGTAGATGGTTTTGTTTCAGAACTAATTGCTACAGAAAAGACTTGGTGTTGTTGTGATAGTAAATCATATAAGATAACAAAAGATAAGGGATATGATCTACGATGTTCTAGCTTTGAAACATTGTTGTGTTGAGTTAAAAAAACAATGGTAGTCATTAAGATAACTTGGCTGCTTATGAACTCTTTTACTGCTAACAGAATCTGCAGCTGTTGCAGAAGAAGAATCTAAACCAGTTTCTGCAATTTTGTTAATTTTAGCAGATAAATTTTGTGAAATATCTTTATATGGAAATACTCTCTCATGAAAAACAACATTTCTACTTATAATGATCTTTTCATTTTCAGGAATATAAGTCATTATCCTTTTGTACCATTAACTAACCCTATAAAAATCACTTTTTCAGCTCTATTGTTGAGTTTAATTTTACCTCTGTCAAGTTTACTAACATAAGTTAAACAACCAAAAATTTTTCAGATTGTCATAACTTGGTAAACCATTAAATAACTTTTCATATGGAGTTTTATTGTCTAATAAGGATGTAGGAAGTCTGCTTATAATATAAACATCATGTCCTATAAAGAATAGCCAAAGAATAACAAGCAGCTTGCTTTGCAATTTCAAACTTCTAGCAACATCTAATATGTGTTGATGTTTTCTTTCCACAATTCCATTTTGTTGTGGAGTCTAAACATAAGAAGTTTGATGGATTATGCCTTTTTATGCATAAAACTGTTTAAGACTAAACTCAGGACCATTATCAGTCCTAATGACTTTAATGGTTTTCTGAAATTGATTTAAGATCATATGAAAGAAATATTGTAACTTTGCAGATACTTTAGATTTATTACACATCATAATAGCCCAAGTAAACCTAGAAAAATCATCTAAAATGGTCATGAAAAAGTTAGATCCATCTATAGCAGTTGTAGTTGGTCCCCAGATATCCACATGTATTAAATCAAACATTTCATCACTAACAGAAACAGATGCAGAAAATGGTAGTTTTCTTTGCTTTGAAAGAGCACATATGTCACAAGCATGTGTATCAGAAACAACAATCTCAGGAACAGAAAATTTGAACATTGATAACCTATTGTTTGAAGGATGACCTAATCTAAAATGCCACAGGCTATTCTTATTACACAAAGCAGAAAAATATTAATCTTTCCTGGTGAGAAAGTAATCAGTATTGTCTAGATGATATAAATCATCCTTGACTTTAGCTAAACCCATCTTCTTCTTGGATCTTATGTCCTGTATTACACAAGCATTACTGTCCAAAACAAACTCACATGTTGAATTAGATGTTAGTTTAGTGACAGACAATAGATTGAACTGAATTCTGGGACAAATAAGACCTCTGTCAGAATGAAATAATCTGTAAAATGTACTTCACCTATCAGTTTAGCTGAAAGTTTAAGATTGTTTGGTAAAATAACACTCCAATTATCAATTGGTTTAGTATTTACCAAAAAACCTTTATTGTTTGTTATATGTGCACTAGCACCAGTGTCAATGATCCATGTGTTATTAGATAAGTCAGAGTGTGTACCTGAGACGGAATTGATCTTACTGATAGCTTAAGGTACATAAGGAAAATACCATGTTCAATTGAGGCAAAAGTTTGACAGACATAATTTGTGACTTGATATTTGCAAAAGATGGGTTTAATCCTTTCAAAAAAAATTATAACCAAATTTATTTCTTGTTTCTTTCTAATTTTTTGAACTATGTTGCAAAAACAGTTTTCGTATACACAACTATGTAAAGGATTCAATATACAAAGTTCATCCCACAAAGTTTGCAAGGTAGCAAAATAATCGGTGACAGACCTGGTACCTTGTGAGATAGTATAGATCCTTGTTTGCAAGTCAACAATTCTGTAAATGTCAGATTGAGCAAAACGTTCCCTGAGATTCTCCCATAAATCTTCTACAACATCAAACCCCACCGAAGTTTGCACAATTGATGGACTTAAGGACCTCAAAATCCATGACAACACCATATTGTTGCATCTCCTCCACAAGCCATAGTTGTGACTTGTGATTACCGGTTTATTGATGGTGTCGTCGATGAACTCTAGGTTGTTCTTCGACATTAGGGCCATTTTCATGTTTCTGGCCCAGACATGCTAGTTCGACCTCTCTAGCAGTGGCGAAACCAAGATCAACGCCGGATTTTCTCCAGGATGGTAATAGGGACTATGTTCATCAATTCGATGATCTTGTCTCTCATTGTTGCGATTAGCCATTGAAAAGAATCAAGGTTTGCTCAAATGAACAAAGAAAACAGTGATTGAAAAGAGAAATACGAAGGAAAAAACGCAATTGAAGCCGAGAATTAACCAGAGAAACAAAGAAACTAGCTCGAGAGAGAAAGAAAGAAAGAAGCTATCATTGCGGAAAACGCTCTGATATCATGTCGATATTACTGAAGAAAGAAAGAAAGAAGATGAGGAAATGAATGCTATTTCTCATTCACCCAGAAAAATCGTTACAGAGTTCTTTACATACAGCTAACTCGATCATAATTCACTAAGTAAATTACAAAACTGCCCTAATTGTCTAACGGCTAATTCAATTTAGCTAATTACAATTAAGATCGACCTATAATTACAGCTATAATCTTCTTTGCTCAAGAATAGGAAATTAAATTGGCATGAAATGAAAGTGAGATAGGTGTTGATATAGTGGCATAGCCCATCTCATTTTGATTTCTCCAGTAGTGGCGGTTATTGGAAATTATTTACTATGGCCATTAAATTATAGTTTTAGTAAATGACGGAACTGATATGAAAATGCAATAAGTAACTAAAATGAAATTGCGGCATTGTATATGTTCATATATTCTGTTTGGATACACAAATGGTATTATTATGCAACTGAT